>JAYDZG010000005.1:8761662-8774160 GCA_034509265.1 Microcambeva bendego | reverse complement strand
CCTTAACACACGGTCCTTTTTTCTGGTTTGCGCAACTATATATACAGTGGGGCCAAAAAGATTTAGTCAGTGACTGATTGTGCAAGTTCTCCTACTTAGAAAGATGAGATAGGTCTGTAATTTTCATCATAGGTACACTTCAACCATGAGAGACAAAATGAGGGAAAATTCAAGGAAATCCCATTGTAGGATTTTAAAAGAATTTATTTGTAAGTTATGGTAGAAAATAAGTATTTGGTCAATTACAAACAAGCAAGATTTCTGGCTCTCACAGACCTGTAAATTCTTCTTTAAGAAGCTCTTCTGTCCTCCACTCATTACCTGTATTAATGGCACCTGTTTGACCTCATTATCTGTATAAAAGACACCTGTCAACAGCCTCAAACAGTCAGACTCCAAAATCAACCATACCTACTTTGAAGCATAGAGGTGGAAACATCATGCTTTGGGGCTGTTTTTCTGCAAAGGGGATGGGACGACTGATCTGTGTTAAGGGAAGAATGAACAGGGCCATGTATTGTGAGATTTTAGGCCAAAACCTCCTTCCATCAGTGAGAGCATTGAAGATGGAACGTGGCTGGGTCTTCCAGCATGACAATGATCCCAAACACACCGCTCGGGCAATGAAGGAGTGGCTCCGTAAAAACCATTTCAAGGTCCTGGAGTGGCCTAGCCAGACCTCACCCCATAGAAAATTTGTGGAGGGAGTTGAATGTCCGTGTTGACCAGTAACAGCCCCAAAACATCACTGCTCTAGAGGAGATCTGCATGGAGGAATGAGCCAAAATACAATCTAACCAGAAGAACAAGAAATATTTTACATACTATAAAGTTAAAGTGCAAAGTGACCAGATAGTGAAATGAGGAGACATGAGATGAGAATTTTATCATGAATGTGATTAGCAGAGAATGGTGATTGTACATATAAAATACAATAAAAAGACAATGTTAATTGTACAGTGTACAAACTGATATACTAGAGTATGTAAATGTTTACTATGGAAGCTCTGGATAATGGTGTCTGCTAAATGGCGAAAATGAAAATGTATTCAAACAAAAGGCAAAGGGATTTTTTTTCCGTTATTGCTTGATTTTTCATGTTTTAAGTTTTGTTAAATTGTCACTCATTTTACAAAACACCTTAACTTTTCTAGAAATGGGGTTTGTACAACAACCATCTGAAAGGACTTTTAATGCTTTCATCACAGTTTTGCTGTTACCAGCACCTTAAACAGATTCCTTATATTTCTTAGAGACTTGGTTGTCATGACTGAATGAGGTGCCACCTAACCAAGTGTTACTTTCTATTGCTGGTCTGGTCTGCTTTGTTTTTACACTCACAAACTAAAAAAGTGACTTGTATACATATGATACATGTATGCGTTGCATACCAATCGCTGACATTTGCATAATGCATTTACAGGATTGGGATTGTGTAAACCTGGTGGTATTTTTACTTGCAAACATAGCAAGTCCTGCCAAAGAAATCCTGCTAAAGAAGACAGTATATTTTAGGACAGAAAATTTAGTGGGGCATCTATTTAAAATTGTACAAAGAGCCCTCGGCAAGGCTGTTTAATCTTGTTAGTGTACAATTTGAACAACACTTAAACAATATGTACTTGTTTGTTTTATTTTTAATAACTTTATTGGTATGTGCCAAATCTGTTGTATTTCAGATGGAAGGAAACAGTTTAAAGATGCGGGTGATGGTGACGGGTGGTAGTGGTCTAGTCGGCAAAGCCATTGAGCACGTTTTGAAGGAAGAGGGTATAGCCAGAGAAGAAGAACAATGGATCTTTCTCTCATCCAAAGATGCAAACTTAATGTAAGCACCTGTTGTTGGAACACACCAGAATAAATATCAAGAGAGTTGTGGTGTATATAATGGGGTATTTTGATGGCTATGTTTATTACAGCTGATTTTACTCAAAACACAAAACAATTAAATTAATTTAGTCTTAAAGATAGTTGCATAAATCAAATTAAATGTATTTCATCCAAATGTGATTCAAATGTGAATGTATGCATCAATACATTTCCTCATATATTTAATATATTAATAATTAGCTAATATGTTTACAATTTAATTATTAGACTGAACAACCACAAACCATTTATTCTGTTGAACCTTCATTGAAATTACAATAGAGAGTAAATGATTTGCAGTTTTTTTACTGAGCAGGTTAAGGATATTATGGATGGGATTTTGAATACAATCATTGCAAATAAATGGGTCATGGTCAAAGAAACCACCTTCCACTGTGAGAAGTATAATCTATGTTTTGTTTTGTGACAATGGTGTTTCTTTTTTTGGTTTAGGGATTTAGCTGAGACAAGAGCTGTGTTTCAGAAACATCGCCCAACACATGTAATTCATCTGGCAGCCATGGTGGGCGGCCTTTTTATGAACATGAGGCAGAACCTACACTTTTGGGTAACACAATTATTTTGTGGGTAATAATATAGTAATGTAGCATCACTTTACCTGTTTTGTCACTGTGGCTGTGTCATAAAATTGGTGAAATTGTCTTGCATCAGCCCTAGCGGTATAAACTATAAGGTGCTTGATTTATTACTGAGAAGTCTATCTGGGAAATTTAAGTAAGTTTTACCTAGCCATGAGCCTGATTAAGCACTCTTAAGTTGACTGGGAGTCTTTCCTCACTGCCACATCAGTGCAACTCAATGGTTAAGGAACATGTACAAATACAAAATTAGTTTTTTTATTAGAATGGTTACAGTTTTTTAATGTAAACATTCTAGAGTAAGAATTATATGAAGCATGTTTGAACTTTGATTGTATTTTATTTTAGAGGAACAACATCTACATCAATGACAATGTTCTGCAGATGGCCCATGAGTTTGATATACAAAAAGTTGTGTCCTGTCTGTCCACCTGCATCTTCCCTGACAAAACTACATACCCTATCGACGAGACTATGGTTTGTATGGTTGCCTAGATGTTTTTTTCCCTATGACTTTATGCATTTTATCCATTTCTTTCACATTTTAGAGTAACCAATTAGTTTAATTATTCGCTGCTGGGGATCCCTTTTGCATTTGAGGAGGTGTATCTGGCTGCTCCACGTCACTTCCAGCTCACATGCAGTCCCAATTTACAATGCAAACTAAATTCTTAGTAGATGACTTTAATAAAAGTAGTAAATAATGTATTATGCTGGACCCTACTTTTGACTAGTATGATCAAATACTTAAACATTTGCAAACAGTAAAGCCACGACTTTTGCGAGGGTTACGTCCCAAGAGCACCTGCATATTGTGACCAAATGCAAATTTTGGACATGGTCCAAAAATGCCTAAAATGTCTATTTTTATAGATTAAACCCCAATTATGCCCGAGAACACATTTCAAACTCATCTTAATACATTACTCTTAAAAATCCCAATTTAGAGTTATGTGTGTGTTGGCTGCAGTTTTGCTTTGTAGAGACAGTTGAAATCGTTGTCTTTAATATTGAGAGGCTTTGAATCTCTTTTTTTAGGGGGTTAATGTGGTAGCTGTATATCATCTGTGTAAATATCATTTTTTATATTTTTTATAAATAGATTTGTAAACTGCAGCCCCCTCTGTTTCTTTTGACACATGTATACAGTATATTTTGTAACTTCACTAGTAACTTCACTAGTATATACACTACTCACAAAGGGGTATTTGAGTTTCGATGGAAATTTAAAGATGAACCTAAAATTACTCCAATAACCTTTACAGGTGAATTTAATATGAACTTCTCTAAACTTTTGAATGCACATGTCCAACTGTTCAGAGTTTCAGTATGTATTGTAAGTGTTATTGCAGTGTCATCAGCAGGTTGCAACAGATAGAGTCATAGAAAGGCAGATAGAGTCACAGAAGTGGACGTCCTTCGACCAGATTCCACACTGATGACCACTTCATTGTGATCATTGCCCTGTGGAACAGGATAATGAATGCCACACAACTCGGGCATATTTAAGGGAGGTGAAATGCACCCAAGTGCATCAGACCATTCGAAACCATTTACATCAGCTTGGTCTGTGTGCTAGATCACCTGCAAGGGTACCTGACCACACCACCAGGCACAGGTGTCATCGTTTTACATAGGCCAGGGAGCATTTATGCTGGACGGTGTACCAGTAAGTCGATTAGTAAACATTATGAGATGTCATTGTCAAGCTGTAATTGATGCTCAGTGACACATGACAAGTTATTAAGACATTGGTATTTTTGTTGGGGTATACCCACCCCTGTTGTTGGCTTTTTTTTTTCAATAAGTTTTTTGTACTGAGGAAATCACCATTAAATGGTCACTACTTAAATGCCCTACTTTCATGATATAATATCTCTATAGCGTTTTCCAAACAATTCCATCAAAAGCCAAATATCCTGGTGTATATAAGAGCCACTGGTCCGTTGGTTTTCTTTTCAGCTGAAATTCTGCAATCTACATTACATTATTACACAACTAACCCCAGACCGGCTCATAACACTGTACCGATGTTACCTCTACACTATCAGTCATGCAATCATGTTTTCTTTGGTATAAGTAGGGTAAATACAGTGTTATGTTATTTAATAAAAATACAATAAAATGCACGTTTGGATGCATTGTTATGATGACACGAGTATATGTCCATAAATAATGAAATGAAAACTTCCTAATTCGATTTTGTCTTTTTCAGATTCACAATGGTCCTCCTCATGAATCAAACTTTGGTTATTCCTACGCTAAACGAATGATTGATGTTCACAACAAGTAAGTGCAGCTTAATTCATTGTCCATTTCCAGACACATTTTATATAGTGCAAAAATAAAAGACTTTAGTGATTTTTTTTTTAAATTCTTTTGATTTTTTATTTAACTGAATTTGTATTGTTTTCTCTTTGCATAATTTAAAGATTTGGGTTTTATGTCTTGAAGTAGCGGCAGACTGCTAAATGATAAATGTTTTCCAAAGTACTCCTGAGCTCATGTGATTATTTATATTTATGATATTTATCCCCGTAGCATGACTGTGTTTGTGGTCACACACATTTCATGTTTTTGTGCAGGGCATATTTTGAGCAGCATGGTCGACGGTACACTGCTGTTATCCCAACAAATGTGTTTGGTCCCCATGACAACTTCAATATAGAGGATGGTCATGTTCTACCAGGACTAATACACAAAACCTACAATGCCCAAAGTAAGAACACACATTCTTTCCATGGAAAGTAAAAGGCCCAAGGAAATCTGAACATAAACTATTATGTTCAATCAGTGGTCACTTTATAATGACATGAGCTTTCATGTGACCTTTATATATATTTTTTAAGAAACACCATTAAGAAGATAGTGCATACATGATTAGCTATGTCTGAGGGGTGATAATACCCGTCATTCTGAGTGACTCACAACACAGGGTGGTGTGACCTACATTTGAAAACTGTAGGTCAGGGGTTCCCAATATGTTTATTGCACAGTGTACTCTGGTTGATTGTTCTTCATTCAAACCAGTCAGCGTGATTGACATGAATTGTGGCCAATGTTTCTTTACATTTCTATGTTACCACAGCTGTGCCTAAGCCTACCTAAATCACTGCTATTTTAGAAAGATTTCATTTGTTAGTACCAAGTTTGCATTATTTTTGCATTTTTCCTTTTGTAAAACAACTTTTTGCTCTACTTATACAGCCAAAGCCTACTCGATATTAATAGCTCTAGAATACATTCAGAAAGAGAAACACATATATTTTCTAAGTCTTGCCTGCAAGCTCTGGAATTCACAGACACAAACAACCCAATCAAAACAACAATGTTGATTAAAAACACTGAGCGTAAATATATACTGTACAATATAAAATAATGTTGGATACCAGGACATTGGAAACAAAAGCGCAGACATCACAAGATTAAGAAGGGACCTTTTTTTCCTATCCCAGCCACATATACTATCTCAAGACTTTATAAACACAAAAGGCAAGAGAAATGCAATTACCAAACTAACAACAAGCTCCATAAAATCAAACCAAACATAAAATCTATAGGTTATAAGATGGAGAACCGACAACATCAAGTTGTCAACACAATGTTGCGCATAGGACACTCCCAATTGACAAACAAACACCTAATTACAGGAGAAGAACTCCCTACTCCAATACTTCCACATGACTCTGCTACACTCAAATCTAATCCTGGGCTTGTGTTTTGTGGCCAAACTTATTAAAAAGTTTGATTATCACGCCAATAAATAAAAAAGTCAAGTCATTGTGTGTGTGTGTGTGTGTGTGTGTGTGCGTGCATGCTAGGGGAGGAGACATCCTTGCAGGTCTGGGGTTCTGGTCATCCACGGCGCCAGTTTATTTATTCATTTGATCTAGCTCGACTCTTTATCTGGGCACTGAGGGAATATAATGAAGTGGAGCCCATCATATTGTCAGGTATGCAATATACACTTTATACACATATTGGACGCCACACTGGCTTAGTGGGTTGCACTTTTGCCTAAGTTTGATGCCCAGATGAGACGTTCCGGGTCCATTCTGTATTGAGTTTGCATGTTCTCTTTGTGTATGTGTGTGGGTTTTGTCCCTGACTGTGTTCAATATAAGCTTGTATACTGATGAATCAGATGTAATTACCGTAACTACCATTTCCAGTCATGAATGTAAGCTAAGTGTAAAACATGTTAAAATCCTTATCAACAAATACATTCATATTTGCAGAAATTAGATTAACTCGGGGTGCCCTAAATTTAACAAAAAATGTTACTGTCTTTCCTACTGTCCAGTTGGAGAGGAAGATGAGGTGTCGATCAAGGAAGCAGCAGAGGCTGTAGTTGAAGCACTAGGGTTCATGGGAGAAGTGGTTGTATCCTTTTAACCAATAAAGTAATCTGAGTAATATGAATTTTATAATGAGATCCATTCAACTATTAAGATCTTTAGTTGAATAAGCTTTTAAAAAGCCTTTCAAATGATCAAAACTAACATAAGTACATAACTGACAGCTCGTAAGCAACATCCATGATTATTGTTATTTATTTAGGCAAAGCTTGTGAAACATGGAATTTGCAGTGATCATGTATATGTTTTGACTCCACGGCAAGTCTAGGAATTATGTCAGCCAAAACAACAATAATTGGGCAGATCTAGCCATTTTTGTTTAGTTTTTGAATTTCTCCTCTATTTGCATAGTGCAAATTTGAATGTACTAAAATACCCTGTGTACTCTGGCAGACTGTATCAGCTGCAAAGCACCTTGCCTTCTGAGGAGTGCAATGGACACACCTTTTCTGACACGTGTGAAGTCACCAGCGGCATCTTTGCATAGGTGGTGCACTTTTTATTGATGCTTAACTGGAAAGCAGATGTAGCTTCCGGATGTGTTTCATACATTAGCCTTGACATTCTTTGTTCAGTATGACACAAGTAAATCTGATGGTCAATTAAAAAAAACAGCCAGCAATGCAAAACTTCGCAGATACCTTCCTAACTTTATGTTCACGCCATTCCAAACAGGTAAATATGAATCTCTTGAAATATGAATCTCGCTGAATCGGTTTATCCAGACATAAGTTAAGTGACAAAATGTGTCTCGTCAGAGTATTTATTTAACCCCATTTTGTATTAGTGTAGACATTTCTACACTTGGATTCATTTTCACTGAAAATACAAAATATATTTTTTAAACATGAGCTAAAAATAATCCAAGTGCAGGATGTTTAATAAGCGATGCGCCTTGCGCCGGGTGCAAGATGGGCATGTGTGTGTGTTTTGACATAAATTAGCAGCGTTGTTTTATTCTATTCAAATTTTTATTCTAAAACAAAACTGCTTATTTTTGTCAATCCCATACTTTTTACAGAAATTGTAAACTAAAATAAAGTAATAATTTTGAAGTGGTCTCTTTTATGCTGTCTTTTTATGTGTACATATAAATATGTTGTAAACTCTGAAGACCTAGTAAGTCTAACATTCATGTACCACATGGTCTACTACTGCTTAGATCGTTAAATTACCATGAAAGTTAGAGGTATCCAACCTAATGATAACAGTTTTGGTATAATATGCTCCATGTTTTATTCTTGTTAAAATCTATTTTACCACAAGCAAGATTATAAAGTTACCCTTTTCATCCAGTAAAAAAATGTTGGTTCAGTGCTGATTGTTCTGTATAGAACTGATGTTTTCATTTTTTCTTTCACTTCCTTTCCACAGCCATCAAGGAGACATGTGATTGGTTTGTTGCAAACTATGACATTGCTCGCAAATGAGGATTATCAGGACTGAAATGCACGAACGTTGGACCTGCCACTGTTTAGGAACCATCAGTACTTCAGTGAAGTATAGAATAAACAAATGTGAAAAAATAATTTTGCTAATTCTCTTCCTCTAAAAGTGAAGTGTGATTGGTTTATGGTTTGAATTTGTTTGTTTATTTGTTTTTTGGAACAGGTTTGGAACAGGCTTGGTTTATGATTTTAGTTTAGATGTATTGTTCCAACCGCAAAGTAAATTTATCTACATGACTTGTTAGCTGTTAGTGCTCATTTTGTAAGCCTACTTTATGTCACTTGACTAGACATGAGCTTGCATGCAGTACAGTTTCTTAGCACCAATACATTTTAGAAAGAAAACCTAATTAAGTTTTAAATCTGTTTTCCTGAAAGTGTACCAGACTATAAATTATATACTTTGGTTTGGCACATACTATTTGAGAAGGGTGGCACTGTCGCTTCACAGCAAGAAGATCCTGGGTGGGTCGGTCTGGGTTCTTTCTGTGTGTTCTCCCTGTGTCTGTGTGGGTTTACTCCAGCTGTTCCAATTTCCTATCACAGTCCAAAAACATGCAAGTGAGGTGAATAGGAGATACAAAATTGTCCATGACTGTGTTTGATATAAACTTGTAAACTAATGAAACTTGCATAATGAACAACCGTTTCCTGCCATGAGTGAAACCCAAGTGTAAAACATGATGGTAAAATAACAACAAACAAACAATACAATTTGAGAAAGTCAGACTTAAATCTGGAAAACTAGTTCATAGTTATATTACAATCAAGGTAGACCATATGCACATTCTGTTCTCAACTATAAGCATATTTTAATTATTAGCCTTGTTACTTTTAGAAGATTTGCGCCAATGTCCAATCATATTTGCCGCCAATGCCAAAGAATAGTTTGTTTTTAGTTTGAAAAAACATTGAATTAAACCTGTATGTTTGCATAAGATTAGATATAAAAAATAAAAAACAACTACAACAAAAAAACATCGATTTAAAGTCTGAATGTTTGCATAAGATTGTATATAACTTATATGATTATATGAGACTCACTGACAGTTTCATACTGGCTTTTAAAACCTCTTTTCTGTCAATTGGTTTATAAAGATTTGTATGTCTGATTTTTTTACTGAATGGAAATTAATGGTACTGAGATTAAATCACGATCTGTATTTCTTATGTGGAAATGTGTTGGCTTTTTTAATTACTCTGATATGAATAGAGTATATTTCTTTAAAATTGTATTGTTTAAATGCTGCAAGTAGTTTTCGGAAGACATCAACTAGTATAATAAACAGATCTATTGAAAAGGGGTATTATACATTATACCTGGATCTTTAGGTTACTTTTTCCAGGCATATTTCTTTCTTTATTCGTAAACTGTCCTCTTCAGTAAATCATTGTATTCAGTTAAATATTGGCACTCCTAGTGCCAAGGACGGATGAAGATTTTTTTAGATTACTAAGCAAACTTTAACATTGAGATCATTTGTAAAACCAACCTTTAATTAAAGAAACTTTGAAACGTAAACTTTGAAACCGTAAATTAGCTACTGGCTGCTATAAAGAATAACTATACTTAAACATGTCCCCATTTACAGTCACTAAAGGAATAATTTAGAAATGTAAAAAAATGTGCCTTGAAATATTAAAACGTAATATAAGTAATTAATTAAATATTATCTCCAGCAATTTGACTTTCTCTTATGTAAACACAATCTGAAATCCCTAGTTTGCAATGGTTGTGACTAAAACTCATAAAATTTGTATAGAATCACAACATCATTACATTGTAACAGGAGTGTATAGACTTTATATCCATTGCACATGGGACCATTTAGGTATAACTAGCAGAGTTCTTCCAAAAGGTAGGTAATTTCCAATTTGTTGATTGGACTTTTTAAATCAGCTGAAAACAGACTAGCAATTAGGTTTATCAGCAAATGAATGTAGTGTGTGGTGTAGTAGCATTAACAAAATATCCTAGCAAACAAATCCCAACAAATATCCTGTTACTTGAAGAAATACATTGTTCATTTTCTTAATTAATTGCTAAATAATTCCACTAGAGGACACTTAAAATTTTATTCTGTAGAAAAGTTTACTTTGTATGGATATAGTTAATAGTAACATATATACCATATACACTTAAATGTACATGTATTTGTTATTACCATGTCAGTGTACATACTAGATAGATGTTGGTAAGGACTCGAAAGATATATCAGCACACACCCCATACACAACACAAACATGAGAAGATACTGTCAAAAGAGGACAATCAAAGGCATAAAAGGAAAATATTGATTATTGGCTGCTTCTGACAATTAACAAACACAATTATTCATGATGAATAACTTTTAGTTCATTAGGTGAGGTGGTAGATGTTTCTCTGTTGCACACAGTTCCATGTGGATAGGAGAGCTTTTCAAAGAACATTTTTACAAAAGGCTTTTCTACTGGAATCTATAGAGATGAACGAAACACATATTTGTCGATTACCTAAGAGTTAAATTACCATTAACATGCATTATTTACACCTACAGTCAGTATTTATTGATACACCAATACATATAATTACAGTATATAGTGATATTTTTCGACTATACAGATTTTAAGAACGGAAATTGGATTGTATCCAAAAGCTCGCTCTCTCTTTGCTGGTAACTGAAATCAAACCCATTATATGGACTTTTGTCCAAGCACTCCATCAGACCTATATATATCAGTCAAGGCGTTATAACACCATCTACATATGAATTATGGAGTGATTCTAAAAAATCAATCCGAGTCCTTTCTGTGTGGAGTTTGCATGTTCTCCCCGTGTTCGCGTGGGTTTCCTCCGGGTACTCCGGTTTCCACCCACAGTCCAGACACGCCACCAGGTTGATTGGAGACACTAAATTGTACTGTAGGTACCTGCGATGGACTGGCGCCCCATCCAGGGTGTTACCATGTGCCTGGCGCCCATTGAAGAGCTTGGATAGGCTCCATCACCCCTCCCCGACCCTAATTAGGATAAGGGGTTAAAGACAATGAACTGAACTGAACTGAAAATTCTTATTCAAGTCTCCGGTCCGGCTGGTGGCGGTAACGCACCAAAAATATAGCTGTCAACCACCAAAACAAAAAGAAGAAAAACAAATTACAGTCTCACTTACTCACCTCCTCAGTTGTGTGTGCTCTTCTGTTAAATAAATTAAACATTTTCTAGCTGGCTTGTTATGTCTCAGCAAAAAAAATATACACGCTAAAATACCGTCAGTAGTAAGAATTAAGGACTGAAGTCAAAGGCTGGTTGAAGTCGTCAACAGATGACGACACACACTCTTACTGTTTGTATTGCAAGGCTTATTTTTTCGCCAGACTTTGGGATATAAAAACACATCACAAAAACATACTCAAAAGGCAAATCCCTCAATTCAAAGCGAACTACCATTGACGATTGAAAAGAAGTGGGTGACCAGAATTTCAGCCTCCTCATCGACAAGAACACAAATGTAAGTACTGTGAGTATTTTAAAGTACACTAAATTTAAAATAACTATAATTAATAAAACAATGATCAACAAAATAAAGTTAATTCGTAGTTCTAAACACATGTATTTTGTTTTAATTCACGGTTTAATAATTAATGCAAATTAGACGATGACGTAATTTAGATTTTTTTTAATAACAGCCAATATCTACTTTCCTTACTGAGGAGTCAGCAACACCGAGAAGACCGAACACAGGTTGGTTCATTCTGGAGTTGGAGCAAATAGATTTGTGCGAGCCTTTTGGGAGTGTGTAAAGGAGCTACAAGTTTTACTCAGTAATCAGTGTAAAAATACACTGAATTACAAACGTTACATTGATTCTAGAGAATGTACTGTAAGATCACGGTGTTCCGTACATCTGCAAATTATCGATTTTTCGCTCTACTACGCGTTCGTGTCATTTTAATGTTTTTAAGTCAAAACTTGGCATAATACTAAATATATATTTGTATATTTATTTTCTTTACGGTGTAGGAATACGCTTGTATTTTATACAATCGCCAATGTTCATGTTACACATTTCTTATCTGTCCTGCCTGGAGTCATTATTTACTATGGAGGCAAAATTAGCTATTTACAAGTTGTTATACATTACAGACCTTAATGTCTTTGTTTTTCAGGCTTTCTTAATTTCACCTCAGAGCGTCATTCTTTGTTGGTGTAAACAGCATATTTTAACTCAATGTATTTAACTG
>JAYDZG010000005.1:8518927-8529302 GCA_034509265.1 Microcambeva bendego | reverse complement strand
CTGAGCTGCTTTACATATTTAAAGTCACAAGTCTTTTATCATGTTTGTTTTTTTAACCGTTTTCTGTAACTGAGTAGAACGCAGATGCAGAAAAACATTCACAATACAGTACAATGTGCGAGGCAGGAGTGGAATTGATTGATTGATTGAATAATTTAATACTTCATTGATCTCGAAGGGAAATGGCCTTGTTACAGAATTTATTTACAATTATTACAAAAATAACTCAATGACATGACAATGTAGTCCAATCTACTACTACTATTACTACTACTACTACTACAACAACAACTACTACTACTACTACTACTACAACAACAACTACTACCACTACTACTACTACTACTATTACTACTACTACAACTACTACTACTACTACTACTACTACTACTACTACTAATAATAATAATAATAATAATAATAATAATAAAAAGAATATTCACACAGGATATAAAAACACCCAGAAACTTTTTGTTTTTAAACATTTTGTAATCAGTACTGTCCCATCTGAAACCAGTTCTTTCGATCGTGAGCTGCAAGCAGGTGAGTTTGTGTTTCTTTATAGTTGCTGACTAGTTTCCATGTATGTACTTTATCAATTCCTGCTATTTTCAATTTTTCCTGCTTCAACATTCCCTAGAAATTGCCATTGTCAGACCATTAAATATCCTTGATATTGCTTTATTAGGATGCTTTAGGTTTTCCACTTTGGTACAATATATGCCTTGTTAAATGTTAAGGCTGTTTTTGGATCTCCAATTCACCTAAAACAGAGAAAGGACTTGGACCAAGGATCTTAATGTGAGCCGACATTGCTATTCACCATCTACCCTGCCACCCTGAAGCTCTACAAAATACCTACGACATATTTAAAGAATAAAAACACGCTAGATTATTATTTTGTTGTTGTTTGAGGAAAATGTTTTAGCAGTGTACCAGGATTTTTAAACAAATTAACAGCATGATGCTAATGTTTTTGATATATATATGTATATATACTGCTTGTAATATGTTAAAAATGCTGGCACTGTCAGCTCACTTTAAGATCCTAGGTCCAAGTCATTTCTCTGTTTAAGGTGAATTGGAGATGCAAAATCAGCCTTGACATTAAACGTGTAAATATCTGTCTAGTCATAGATTGGACCAAAGTGGAAAAACTAATAACTCCTAATAAAGCAATCAAGGATATTCAGTGGTCTAACAATGATCATTTTAAGGGAATGTTGAAGCAGGAACGAATAATCTTCACCAGGTTTGCACACACTATAGCTGGTATTTTGGCCCATTCCTCCATGCATGATCTCTTTGTGTAGGGGGCGCTACAAAATGGGTGCTACAGTGTTTACAAACCCGTTGAGGACTTAGAGGAAATGTTTGAGCTCTGTCATTGCCAACAAAGGTCATGTTACAAAGTATTGACTTGAACTTTTCTTATTGACCAAATACTTCTTTTCCACCATACTTTACAAATAAATTATTTAAAAATCCTACTATGTAATCTCCTGATTTTTTTTCTCCTTATTTTGTCTCTCATAGTAGAAGTGAACCTGTGATGAAAATTACAGACCAATCTCATCTTTGGTTAAGTGGGAGAACCTGCACAATTAGTGGCTGATATACTTTTTTGGCCCATATATATTACAGATAAGATCAAAGATAAGATCAAAACCTGTTTTTATTGTGGTATGCTGGGGAACTAGATAAACTGGTGTGGAAATACAGCTTTGTTGTTGGTCTGGAGCTGAACAGTACCGAAGTGCATGAGAAGAGAATAAAGGGCAAATTTAGGGCCATCCTGTTGAATCTTTATCACTCTCTCAATGAGGAACTAAAGACAGCCGGCAGGTTCTGCTAGTTATAAACGAATCCCACTAAAAATCAAGATACAGTGCTTCTGGCATTCTCTTCTGCCAACTGCTGTCAGACTTCATAACAATAGTACAATACACAGAATGTCATGACACTGACAAGACACCCCCATACAATAATTCGAGACCCCTACACTCTTTATCCAGCACTGGACTCAATTTCAAGCAAGTTCTTATGGAGTTCTTATCTACAAAGAAATCTTACTTACTTAATATTTGCATCCTGGAAACCTTTCTGAAATTGTTCAATCAATTAAAACAATCAGTTTTACGTACCTGTAAATGACAGGAGGATGAATAGAAGCATCATCACAGATTATCTATGATGTTCTTTTAAAGTTTTCAGCATTTAGTATCCCGCCTGTTTTTCCTCCACCCGTATACTGGATTGTGGTTGGGTTCATTTGATTTGCAAAAAAGTGTCAGAGGAAACCAGAAAGAATTAGAGCTTAAATGCACATTTTGTTAAAAGATCTGCGGTGTTAATTACATTAATATTTTGAATAGTCAACAACCTTGGATGCCGTAACTTTTTCAAGGACTTTTTTTAGATGTAGAATACTCTTGTCATCACTTTGCAGTTAAATTAGTCCTCCGCATTTTAACCCAATCTGTGCAGTGAAACACATTTGTGAAATTTAGGATTAGGTTAATTAGAGGATTAACCCTGAATTAAAATTGGGAATATGGACCTGAAGGGGATATTTGATTATTAGGGATTTTGAAGATGAAGTTACATGTGAGGGCTAGAGTACAAATCAGTGAGGGATTCTGGAGATATGAGTTGTTGAAACAGTAAATGGAGTATTTTGTAGTTTTATCTAAACATGTAGATGAATCTAGTAATATTATATGGCATTATATAGAGAGTGATAATAATAATAATAGAAGGGGGATTTTAGTGTTTTAGGGATAAATTGTCTAAAAGATGATAGTGAACACATAGAGGTTAAGGTATTAATTTTGATTTTTTTAGAGAGTCATATGGATATGTTAGAGAATTAATTACATGATGGGGTTTTCTGTATAAAGGAGAATTATGGGGATAAATAGGCTATAGATATTGAGAAGTAATTAAAATTAAATGAGAGTGGGAATAAGGTTAGGTTAAGAAAAAGTAGGGGGATTTTTGGAAGGTGAACCTCCGTCCTAGTCTCAAATCACTGGCAGACCGAAACAGGTTTTGCTAAAGAATAACCCTGTATTGAGCACCATCCCTCTTCCCTTGACTTGAACCAGTTTCCCAGTCCCTGCTGCCAAAAAACATCCCCTCAGCATGATTCTGCCACCACCATGTTTCACTGTGGGGATGGTGTTTTTGGGAAGATGAGATGTGTTGGTTTTGCGCCAGACATAGTGACTTTTTTTGGTGGCCGAGAAGTTCAATTTTGGTCTCATCTGACCCGAGCACCTTCATCCCAAATACCTTTTGGCAAACTCAAAACGAGCCTTCATATTTTTGCCTATAGGTAAGGCTTTTTTCTGGCCACCCTTCCAAAAAAAAAAGCCCAGCTCTATGGAGTGTACAGCTTTTTGTGGTCATACGGACAGATACTCCAGTCTCTGCTTGGGAACTCTGCAACTCCTTCCTGAAGGTGATGCCTCTCTGATTAATGCCCTCCTTGCCCGGTTTGAGAGTTTTGGTGGGCGGCCCTCTCTTGGCAGGTTTGTTGTGGTACCAAGTTCTTTCCATTTTATCATAATGGATTTGATGCTGATCAGAGATTTAATCCAACCCAGACTTGAGCTTTTCTGAACTAATCCCACCAAAAAGCAAGATAGTGTGTTTCTGGCATGATCTTGTGCCAACTGCCATAAGACTTCATAGCAATTATTTTTGAGATCAATAAAGAAATCTTACTTAAGAATTCTGGCAACTTTTCAGAAATCAAGCTTTAAATTTAGCACATTACCCCAAAATCAATCAATTAAAACAATTAGTTTTACCTACCTGTAAAAGACAGGAAGATGAATAGAAGCATCATCATTGTCTCTCATGTTCTCTTAAAGTTTTCAGCATTTAGCCTTCTGTATGTTTTTCCTCCAGCCATATACTGGTGTTTTGTTTATTTTGAATAACATAGTCCTGGTTTCACACGTAGACTTTGAGTGTTTACAGAAAGAATTGGATTTCTTTGGGGTTCATTTGATTTGCAAAAAAAGGGTAAGATGAAACCAGACAGAATTAGCGATTAAATCCACATTTAGTTCGAAGGTCCTCAGTGTTCATTAAATAAATATTTAATTACAAACAGCACAGGGTTGAAAGAAGTAAAGTGTTGAAGTTAACATGCTATATAAAGTTAAACACATTGGTAAAGTAAACATAAACTACATAATTCTAAGTTTTTATCAACTTTTAAATCATTTGTTACAAAAATGTTGTGATAGGAAGTTTGAAATTGCCACATGTAATGTCATTTACTGATGGCTGTTTATAAAAGAAATATTAATTATTACTCTGTATTTTAATGCTCTTGTGGTTTGTGCATCTCGAGATAAAATGGTTGTTTTAGCTGGTTTGAAGTTTAATAAAATTACCATTGTGATTTTTTTACATACAGAACAGAAGCATATCCCAGTAAGTCTTTTATAGCAGCACCAAGTCTGACTATGTTTGACTCCAGGGACGTGATTTGATAACCTTTTTTTTGGATATTTTCTTAAATATATTGTCCTATTTTCTGTTTTGTACATTCTGTTCTTTCGGCACCTCCAGGCTGTGTAAAAGCTACTGAACCAAGAAAGAGGGATGTAGTGCTCCGTCAGATGACCTGGCCTCCACAATCTCTTGACCTAAAACCAATTTCAGATGATTTGGGATGTGTTGGACAACAATGTGATGGCAAATCAGTCAGCAAGTGCTCTGCAACTCTAAAACTCCTTCAAGACTGTTGGAAAACCATTCCAGATGGCTACATCATTAAGCTATTGGCATAATGCCACTGGAAAAGCACTGGAATTTTTATTGCAATAAAATAATTCAGATCAATAATACTTTTTTCATCACTGTGTAGTGAAATCTGTCCTCCGCATTTGAACCCAATCCACCCCTGGTCTTTTTCATGCTGTCAGGATCTTTCATGATTTGTTCTGAAGAACATGGTGGACTCTCAGAAGCTTTCATAGAGTCTCTCGTGTGTTAAAGGTGCCACCAGTGTACAATAGGATTTACATAGATTTGGTTTAGGAAATCTCATTGTCTTGTCTCCGGTGTTCTCTTTAAAAAAAACTCATACACTTTCTTAAATGATAGCATTGAAAAAAAATCCATGTAGAATAAATAAATATATTTTATTTATTAGCTGTTAGCTGAACAAACCAATGCATGATAGCATGGCAATTAATATTTCTCCTTATTTTCTGAAAAAACTTTGAAAAGGTTTGTCAAATTATCACTGATTAGCCTGAACTGGCAAATAACTGCACTTGTACCACTTTGTATACATTAAACAAAAATAATACATTTGAACTCCATTCTTTGGCCCGCATTTTCTACGAGGTTTTTGTTGTGGGTCTTTGGCCATTCTGAATGTTGGTATTGTGCTTTCAAAACTAAGGAATCATATGAAGCTCCATCGTTATTAAAAATAGAGTTAAATTTCAAGATACCTTAGTAGAGAGGATTTCAAGGCATCTAGGATTTGGAAGGTTCTATTTCTTGGAAGCAAGAACTCTCTCACACACAGGCCAATTGGGTAGATTTTGTTGGCAATTGGCAGAGCACAAAATAAAAAGGGTTAGACGCATTGCAGAGTAAGCACGAGTTTATTAAAACAAAGACAAATGCTCACTGTTCTCATGATTATTTTGACTGCATGGGATGAGATCTTGTATGGGACCCCGGATCACGGGAGATTATCAAGGGTCTTGTATGTCTTCCATTTTCTTATAATTGCTCCCACAGTTGATTTATTCACATTGACCTGCTTGCCTGTTGTAGATTCACTCTTCCCAGCTTGGTGCAGGTCTACACTTTTCGTCCTGGTATCCTTCGACAGCTCTTTGGTCTTGGCCATGGTTGAGTTTGGAGTCTGAATGTTTGAGGCTGTGGACAGGTGTCTTTTATACAGATAATGAGGTCAAAAAAGGTGCCATTAATACAGGTAACAAGTGGAGGACAGAAATGTTTCTTAAAGAAGTTTAAGATCTGTGGGGGCCTCAAATCTTGCTTGTTTGTGAGTGACCAAATACTTTTTCCCATCATAATTTACAAATAAATTATTTAAATTATTTTGTCTCTCATAGTTGAAGTGTACCTATGATGAAGATAACAGACCCCTCTTTTTTGCCCCACTGTATATACACACATCCACACACACCCACATACATCCACACACACCCACATACATCCACACACACCCACATACATCCACATACATAGCATGGTGCATTGTCGTGCCTGTCCCAAGCCCAGACAAATATGAAGGTTTGTGTCAGGAAGGACTAACTAAAGCGATAACGCAGACCATCTGCTTTGGTGACCACCAATTGCAGCAGCCGAAAAAAAGAATTTGGAAGAACCTTTTCAACATGAGTTTCCTCGAGAAGTGTACTGGGGTCCAACAGGAGTGACACCATGTCCAACGGTTCCTCATCCTCAAAGTTACCAAGACTCTGCTTTCTTCTTGATTTATTTGTGGTGATGATCTGAGAAAAGAGCAAATGAGCTTAATACAATGCAAAGATCATGTATCACTTATATAATGCTTTAACTATTCACCTCCCAGCTTCGAGGCACTGGGTCACTAAAGAAATTATCAATCATGTCCAGCTCGTCCTTCTCTACAACTACAAAGCCATGCTCCTGTGCGTCTTTTCCATAGGCACCAGGAGACCACTGGATGAAGAACGAGTAGAGTTGGTCCACCCTAAATACATCAGAAAGAACAAGTCAGTAATATAGTAATACAGGCATGCAAACTTGAAATAATCCTTACAAACACACAACCATTCACACCTTTCTTGTGGCACAGCAAACCAGTACTCTAGTTGCTTTCCTCTGCCCCCAAATGAATGTGCAGGGCTAGAAGTTCTACTAATGACAAATGATTTCCTCATGGGCCTCCCAACTTTGAAGCAAAGGAACATGGGAGGTTTCTTGCTCTTCTCCTCGGTAGAAAGAAGCATATCTGCATGAAAACACACAATGTGTCCACATACATCAGCATCAAGGCTAGCTATAAGAGACTAAATACACCAAGAGATGCATAAAATGAAATTTATTATAAATTAACTGCAAGCTTCAAACAGTGTTTCCTTAATTCAAGCAAGGGCATTTCATGCCCCTTCATATTCTGTGGTTTGAAACTCCAGAAAAAAAAAAGAATTGGTGATGGGTTAAATTCAGAGCTTTATGAAAAGGCACAGATTCAGTAGACACACTAAACACTTGGAAAAAAAGGTTTTATTGGGGTTGCAAATGGGTTGTTCAACCAACTCATAGTTAGGTGTCCACATACTTCTGCTCATGGACGTTCTGTAGACCCCACGCCACATTGTACCTAATCCTGTGTTAAGACTAGCAGTCACTATTACTTCCTTAAGTTTTGTACTAATCATCTGATTTTATAAATACTGACCAGCAAGTGTTACCAGACATTTGTCATTAGAAAACAAATGTAACTCTTTGGACATAAAAAAAAATGCAAGTTGCTTTCAAGTTCAGTTTTACTGTGACTACGCCATTTTACATTTTCATACATTTTATCTAATCCTTTAATGAAATCCCGGGTACTGTTTGCTAATTTTGATGTGGTTCACTATTTTTCCTTTCTTGTTCCTCAGACTCAGTCCCATTCGATTGCAGGGTTGGTTCATAAACTTCAATGATTTGGCACTATTTTTTATGCCTATCCTGTTATACACACCCAGTGGCCTGGGTAGGCAACAGGATTCAACTACTTATTGAGGGATCTAAACAAATTGTGGTGCATCTGGGGAATAGAAGGGGTGGCCAGAATGGCCGGTCAATGATTCTCCTTAAAGGGTGTGTGACAATCTGTACTTCTTTTGCATTATCCCTATCCAGCGCCTCAGCAGACAATAAGTCGACTTGTGAACAGCATGAGATGTCGTCGTCAAGCTGTTGATTGTGGGGCACATGAGAGGCAATGAGGCAAGTTATTGAGACATTAACATTTTTGTTGGGGTATACCCACCACTGCTGTTGGCTTTTTTTTTTTTAAGATGAGGAAATCACCATTGCATTTCCACTTAAACACCCTGCTTTCATGATATCATTTCACTGTAGAATTAACTTTTCCATTTTCCACAAATTTTCCATCAAAAGCCAAAAGGTTTTCTTTTTAAAGGAAATCACTGCTTTATTGACAGTAGGGAATATCATTTGCTTTATATGTCTCACAGACTTTGTTTTCCCATAGGCACTGTCATCATAATAAAAGCTATGTTCTATGCATTATAGCTTATAACAGTAATCAGTCATCAATGAGTAAGCAATACACCATGAAATAAAAGTTTTTTGTTTTGATGGTAAAGTTTTCACAATTCCTCACCTTCAATTGGTCCCTGCATCCTCTTTAGCAGCCATGATTTCATCTCTGTTTCACTGGTTTGTTCATCTTCCCCTTTGGCACATCTTTCACTTAAATTGATTATTTTTTGTGACATCTTGTGATTGCTTGGTTCAGAAGTTTTTTCAAAGTTAGTAGAAACACCATCAGAACTTTTCAATCCTCTTTGGTCTTTAGATTCTGCCTTAATTTTTTGAGTGTCAGAATTAACAGTCGCAGCCTTTTCCAAGCCCTCAGTATCTGTCTGTCCATGCAATGTGGTAGCCTTGTGTTGTTTTTTACTAGATTCTACTGCAACATGCATTGCGCTGGATTGGTCCATGCCTATGAATGCATCCACACTTTCATTTAAGGAACCATCATAAGGTCTTTCATCCTGTTCTTTTTGGTCTGCATAAGTTAACCGTATCGCATCAAGAGTCTGATCGGAACACAGCATACTTTTTGACTTCTCAGAGTCACTCATGTCCTGTAAAGACTCCCCCTCTCGACTAAGGCATGTGGTGTCTGCGGTCTCAGGTCTGCTGTGAGAAGTCTCTGGACTTCCGTTCTCAGTTCCAGAGTAATACTGCAACAGCTCGAGTTCAGTGAAGCCTTCGTCAGATGGTGATTTGTCTGCAGGGTGGCACCCCGCCACATCCAAAATCGCAGTTTCAATATCGTCCAATATAATTGGACGACGGGGTGGGCTGAGAGCCTCGTAGCGGCTGAAAGGGTTCAGGTCCTGTTCAGATGGAAGTTCCACCCACTCGCCTGGCCTGTACAATGGACACAGATCCTGAGGTATGTCACTACCATGGATACAGGTGCCATTATGTGTGGGGGATGGGATGGAAAATGAAAAAGAGGAAAAAAAACTTAAATATGAAGGAGAAACTTAGGAAAATGATAAATGTCTAATAGTGCTAAAGTAAAACTGAAGGGGAAAATGTATATGGATTAAAAATCAATAGTAATTACACATTTAAAAAAGAATAAAAAACCCTCAAATGATAGAAATAAAAATTGCAAAAATTTAAAATAATAGAAAAGCTTGATTGAGAACAGAAAGGTGACGATGAAATGGAAACGCCTGCCAAAGTCAATATCATGTTAACTCAATCACAAGTCCTCCAGCACATTTAATTACAATAACAATGTTAGACAGTATAAACACGTTATTGACTACATGTACATAATGTAGGATCTGTATAGAACAAAAGTAAGAGAGAAAGCAGCTTCTGCTTACGATGGCAAAGCATCCTTGAGCTTCATTCGGGACACATCATCATACAGAGCCACAGACAGAACCTCTTCCATGGGGCAAATGAGGCCGTACTCCTCGCAGCCATGTTCGATAACCAGAGGGTCTGACTTGTGTGGGTCAAACATGATGTTATTAGGTGTCACAATCATTACACCACCCACAACCCCCTGAGGAAAAGGGTTACATAAAAAGACATCTCCAAATTACACACTACACATGATAAGATTTGTTAAAATGCAATTAATTGCACTTCTACAAGTACAGTGCCCTGCATAAATGAGGACACCAAATTCTAAATGGGCTTTTTATGCATGGGTTTTAGGAGAGGCTTTCTTCATGGATGGCACCCATACATGCCATTCTTCTGCAGTGCACCCTGTATTGTGTCACAGCACAGTTTAGCCTTCTACTGCTTGAGCTCATTGTAGTGAACTTGCATGCCAATTTTCTTCGATATTTCTAATTAAACACAGCCATGCACAGCTCTGTGAGATGGTTGCAGTTCCATAAAAATGCAATAGTATTATAAATAAAACTGTACTTAGTCTTCTAATGTCCACCTTTCTCGTATAAAGAAGTTTCTCAGGTTTTGTGACATTTCTTTCTTATGTGGTGCTTTTACTGACAGCATGAAATGGAAAGGGGTTTTTTATGTTAAGTAACACCCTTTTGATTTTAACTGTCTGATGGACCGCTGTTTATGAACAATGAGACTCAATGAATTC
>JAYDZG010000005.1:8444846-8458479 GCA_034509265.1 Microcambeva bendego | reverse complement strand
GCTTAATGTGAATATGCGATTGAACAGAAAAAGAGGTGTTCTTCCAACAGGGACAGTAGATGTCAAGCAACTACAGGAAAAATAAAAAAGGAAAGGGGCTATACTATAAGCTGAAATTGAGTGGAGTAGTCACTCCATTACAGTCCATGTTCATGTGGATTCCTCTGTGGGATTACTCACCATTACTGACATTACTGACTGGCTGAAACAAAAGGTATGGGCCTTGTAGAACTTGTTGATGTTACTTGCGGTCATTAGTGACAATATAGATGGAAAAATTTCTATAACCACACTCATTTAAATGATTAGTCAAATGTTAAATCTTCCACATAACGGTGTGCTCCATTCAGACTATGACCAAATACACACACATACACCATTTTGCTTCCTTTCTGTTGATGTTGACCTACACTTTGTACTAAGGAGAGAAATGGCAAAACACAAACACACCTACGACATGTGTGCAGTAGCCGACTGCATTGTTTCACCAGCACAAGGCGTGTTCATACTCGTATCAGCTTTGTGCATGGTGAGTCACACCCTGATCACATTTTTCCTCATTTCTGTGCCGGCAACATCAGCCATCAGAGGTCTGATCAGGCATATTTTGCTAGGGGTTCAGGGTATAAAAGAAAACATATGACTTGAAGGAAACTAACAATTAATCAGTTAAAACACAACGGCCCAAACTAAAAAGTTACAAACATCTTGGAACCTTAAAGGTGTAAAATGCCTGTCATTAATCTGCACAATCTGAATGCCTTCTCTTAATGCAGATGTCCATCAGCAGTCTTTATGCACGTAACATTTATGCACGTAATATTCTATATAGTTTAAATGTGTGAACATCACTCAATCAAATCAATCAAATTATTAAGGTTAAGTGTTTCAGACTCTCTTAAAGAGTATGTACAACTCCCATTTCCAGAAAAGTTGTGACATTTTGTAAAATACAATAAAATAATAATCTTTGATTTTAGTTGAGCACCAGGGGTAGCAAATCTTTTAGTGTATTTACATAATATTCTTACTATTCACACATTTTATTGGATTGTGAACTGAGGATACTAATTGTTGCAGCATTGTAAGTGGAATTTGGCCAATTCTAGCTTAATTCAAGACTGTTCGTTAATAGTCACCCTGGTCTGATTCTCCTTTGTTATAATTTTTCAATATAAATATAACTAGTTTGTGCATCACATACAATTCAGATTAAATATTTAGACACAGGTTGTAATGTAACAAAATAGGTAAAAAAACAAGGGAAGTGAATACTTTTGCAAGGCACTGTATTTACTCATGCAGTGCTGTTTCCATTGCTTCGCGAAAGAATCCATTCAACTTGAATGATAGGATAATACACACGGCACTAAAAGTCCACTCCGGTTGCAAACACGCATGTGAAGGCTGCATGATGTCTGTTCTGAAATTATGAATATATTTTTAAATATGCAGTGTCACTATGGCATGTTGTGTTATATCTTAAACTAAATAAGTAAAAAAAGTAAAATTCACCCATAAAGGTAATATTAACTTAAACTTGTTGGTTTAATACATGGACCAATTCAATGAGGAAAAAAATAAAAATACATCAGAATGCAGCAAATGGCATGTAATTCATTAACCTTTTTCGATTTTTATATTATTTTCGTATTTCAAGAATGGTTTCTTTTTTTGTGTGAATGTCTTTTGGTTTTATTTTGTAGTGGGAGATTACACATTTTGCACACCTTTGTACATCTGTTCCAAATTTTAAACAACAAAAAAAAAGAAATTAAACTGGTTAACTTGGCACACTTATACATTTGTATTTAAAAGGGAATTTAATTAGAACATTTTTGCTATTAGCTTAAAAACAATAGCAAGAAGGGCACTGGTATGATGTAAGCTAATTATAAACAATGCTAAAGATAGTGGGTTCATTATACACACAGAGTATACTTTGGAATGATGAAGCATCTGGTTCTGAGGTGGTGGTCTGCTTAGGGCCCCATAAAGGCTTCAGCCCTACATTAAAGCTACACTTGAAGATGGCATCTCAATATTAATGAAGCTCACATGGCTTTGAAATGTCTAATTTTTTTTAGAAATATCTGTAATTTATGTATCTGTATCAGAATATCAATTATGTTTTCAACCAAAAGTAATTTCCTTTCATGGGTCTTGGAGTTAATGATGCTTAATGAATTATTTAATAAAATAATTAATGACTGACTGTTCGACTCTTAACTCTGGTGGTTAATTAGATAATTAGTATTTGATTGATAATCTAATACTGTAGCTAAAGGAAGATCTGATACAGAACACAACGTTATTGCTGAACACTAGATTATTAACAACTGTAGGTAAAATGATTTCTGACAGTGCTCTCAGTGGACCGGAGACAAGAATGATAGAGTAGGTCATTTCAGAGATTGGGAAGACAAGAAGGCTAATTATTTTATCTGAAATCTTTTAAAATTAGAAACAGCCTCAAACTTAATCTGGATGAATGCCATTTTATAATTTTATTAAGGAATAGAAAGGTCTTCACTCTGTGCTTAGTTGTGAATCCTTTCGGTTGCTCCCATTAGTGGTCACACAGCGGATTGTGCTCTGCATTATTAATTTCCTCCCCTATTTATCCAGGCAACACTACTGACAAGGCTTTGGTAGGACAATGGTTAAACTGATTTTAAAGCTGAACACACATTAAATTATTGTAGTTTTGGTTAAAATAATTTATAATTTTTTTCTGCATTTTCTGCATTTCCTCCCAATTTGGCATAATCAATTTCACTGCTGGAGATCCTGATTGTATTCTCAGAGGGTGTACTGCTGCTCACGGGTCATTGCGACTCACTCTTTTTTTGTTCATGCTTTCTGAACAGGTGCCACAGTTGGCTAACCAGGGTCCTTGCACAGATTTTGAAGACCCTACCGACTTAGTTCAGGGGTTGGGTCAGGAAGGACATCCGGCGTAAAAACTGTGCCAAGTTGAAAGTGCAAACCATGATGCTCTGTGCCAAACTCTAACCTCTAGGAGCAGTCAAAAGCAGAAGGTAAAGAAGTAGAAGAATCAAAAGATGTTTGTTTGTTTTTTCTGACTGGTAGCAGAGCTGATATTCGAATCGAGACTTGGTCTTAACGTTTTATTTCCTTACTGGAACATATTTGTTGCATTAACCAGTAATCCAATGTTCTATTACAGATCAGCCATGACTATTAGAGATTAGATTTGCACAGGAGCTTACTTATAATACAATATTCCAATACAATATCCCACTTGAATTGTTCAATTAAAATGTTTCCTACTGTGTGTCCACTTCTGTTTATACAAAATTCTAATATATTTTGGTCTTCACTTGATTGATCTGTTTTTGTTCTGTGAATCGCTCTCTCTCTCTCATGGGATTGAATGAGGACACGGCATGGTGGCTGTTCTTTATATGTGCTCAATCAACCATGCCACTCAAATTCAGCTGCAACAAGATTATGCATGCGGATGTTTCTGTTAAATATGTCTGCAGTAGAAGGATATTAAGGTTGAGGAGAGCACTTCTCAGCAGTAATGTTATTCACAGTTTCTGCTCTCCTTTTACATTTAATTTAATAGAAGCCACTAAGAGGCCGGCAGTGATCTGGACATGAATGCAGATAAAGTAGTTTACAGGTAAATTAATGCAGTGACTTATGGGTTTTCTGTCGTATCGTTTATCATTGTAGTTATAGAAAAACGTTGTTGACCAAAACGATGATTTATCAGTATGATGAATCTAGTAAAGCGTCATCTATGTATTGTTATTGGGGCCGAGACCAGCATAAATGACTGAATAGGTATGACATCCATTTTTAAAAAATATACTCTTTAAATATTTCTTTCTACCCTGTGATGAACTGGCGACCTGTACGGAGTCTTTCCTGCCTTTCATATTATGAAATGTACTTAGCGCAACACTCAGTTCAGTTCATTTTCTTTAATCCCTTATCCTAAATAGGGTCAGGGAGGGGTGCTGGAGCCTATCCCAGGGTGCAAGGCACATGGTAACACCCTGGATGGAGCTCTAGTCCATTGCACGGACCTACAGGACAATTCTTTATCTCCAATCAACCTGGTTGTCTTTGGACTGTGGGAGGAAACTGGATTACCCGGAGGAATCCCACGTGGACACGGGGAGAACATGCAAACTCGAACCCAGGACCTTTTCGCTGTGAGGCGGCAGTGCTTCCCACTAACCCACCGTGCCACCCACTTAGCACAACACTGTAAAGGATAAAACAAATCCTAAATACACTGTTGTACTTTTTGTTACTATTAAATTAATTCAGATGAAGTTTTTCCTTGTTTAATGTCTGACATCTCAAAAAAACCTGGATTTTTACTTTTTGAAAGTGGGATTGTAGCTGTGTCCCAACTGTATATTATGTCATACTTAGTGTAAAATAAAACATTTAAAGTCCACTAAGTAGACTCACTATTTAGTACAGTAGTGTGTGATTTAGGATGCAATGACTTCAATTTCCTTTGTAAATTTAAACTCTGACTAAAGAGCCCATTTTACTCTAATCAGACCCAAGACGTCCTGTGACATTGTTTAGTAGTAAGGGACATTGTCCATTTTTGGCATGGGTGTCTTGCTTTGGACTTGATCTTGATCATTTTCACAGGTTTTGTGAAATGCCTTTGATATTCAGTTCAGTTAATCACAGGTACCTACAGGACAATTCAGTGTCTCCAATCAACCTGGTAGAATGTCTGGACTGTGGGAGGAAACTGGAGTAACCGGAAGAAACCCACACTGACACGGGGAGAACATGCAAACTTCGCACAGAAAGGACCCAGATCGCCCCACCCGGGGATCAAACCCAGGACCTTCTCGCTGTGAGGCGACAGTTCTACCCATTTAGCCACCATGCCACCCGCCTTTGATATTGTTAATCTATTAACATTGGCTTCATTCTCTGCCATTAGCATTCAGTAAAACTCAATTAGTTGACTAATTAATAATTTTCTTTTTTTATGACTGTTTAAAAGACTTGCCTGACCTAAACATTGTGGTTGTAGTTTATTATTTTTAAACTGCTTAAATAATGGACTAAGTCTGGAAAATGCTTAGTGCCTTATAGATATATGATTTTGCCTGACCACACACATGCACAATTATACACACATTTTGAAATTAGTAGTATATTATTTCTATATATCAGGTCCTGTATACTAAGCCAATATGACTGAATACTTTTCCACACAAGCCCAAAAAAAAGGCATGGGGTCCCCACATCCAACCCAACCAACAGCATAGTCACACAGTATGACAGCTAAAGGGTAGGCACTCAAACCCCCCAGTATGCTCACTGCAATCTATCTGAAAATGGAAGTAACGCCTCATTAATTCCACCCTGTTAATGTCCCCACAGAGACGCTCTTATGAACCAGCATACAGAACAAGGGAGGGAACTTCTTTTTTCTTTAACATGAAAGCACATAATGAATTCTGTTGGTCAGAAATCTCTCAGAAGCATGATAAATGATCACATCAGTGTTCTTCAGCAGTGAGTTTTTACTTCGTCATCTAAATCTCTGTTCACTGGTCGATAATAGTTGTTCCTGCCATTTTTACCGCAGTTGGGAACTTGGGTAGCACAACAGTATTATCAGGTAGCCCACGTGAGCCTTAAACAAACATTAATTGGTTGGTCATATTTGAGGGAGGATGAGGGAAGACAGATGGAGAGTTGCCTCTTAGCTATGGCTGCAGGGACTGCTGTCTGTTTTAGGTCAGAGGTCGCTTGGCTTTATGTGTAAAGTTTATAACTACTTTGTCAGGTTTTGGGATGGGAACTGAGGAAATGAATACAACTAGATTGAGGGGAAGTAAATACATGATTCAGTTATTGATTTGGCATAGTTTATTTGCCAGATGCCTTTCCTAACACAACCCTCTCTATTTATCTGGGCTTGGGACATGCACTACAATGCACTGATTTATGTGACCTAGTGGCTATATACCTATTGGACAGTTCAGTGTCTACACTTAAGCTGGTTTCATGTACTTCAGCCATATATTATTTTTGTATACAGTTATTAACAAATGGGTCTAATCACACCCTGCAATTTTTTCATCATGTATTAAATGTGATTTAAAAAAAACTCATGTGTTTAACAGTTCATGACTGAAAGTGCAAGAACAAAACGTAGGGGTTTCTAATTTCAAAGCATTTAATGTGAATGACATAAATTGGTACTAATTATTATAAGTTGTAATGAGCCCTTTGAAACATTTATCTAATGAGTTCATCTGCTTTAAATATTGCCAAGGGTAACAAGTTACAGTCTCATGTCTATCTGCTGACTGATGGGGCATAGGGGTGCAGATGATTTACATACCTTATTTGATAACTGGCAGATACCTGTGCCTTAATGAGTAATATATTTTTACGACTTCTTCCTCTATTAACTCTCTTCAACCAGAGTTGGCCTCTTGTTTGACTCCAAGCTGGGCATCAGCTCTTCTAGTCAGTAGAGTTGTGGTCCCTTTTGTGCATTTTCTGAGAACTTGATTATCACAGGCAGCTGGAGCCACTTGCCATATTATGAACCAGTTTTCATCTTTGCTGTTGTTTATCTCTGTTGTTTTGTCGACATCCAATATTTGTTTGTTGCTTCATTTACTCAATGGTATTGTTCTGTTTTCAGTATTCACCCAGCATATTGGGATCCTTTTTCAGTCCCTGTCGGTGCAGGGCAACACCTCTGTACAAAACAGCATCTATACGTGTTGGGTAACATATTCTAGGTCACAATAAATGTTTCGATTGTGTTTAGGGAGGTTCAAAAAGCCATAGTTTGATATGTTGGTGCAGAGGACATTCAGCAGCCCATACTAACTCCATATTTTTATTTATTTTACATTTACAATTTCAGCATTTAGCAGGCACTTTTTTTTCAAAGCAACTTACATTCATGGCTGAACACAATTTTTGAGCAATTGAGGGTTAATGACCTTGCTCAGGGCCCCAACAGTGGCAACATGGTGGTAGTTAGACTTGAACCAGTGACTTTCTAATAATCAGCCCAGTACCAGAGATACAAAATATTGCATGTGTGCCCATTCATTTCATCCTTAAAATAGAATCTGTCAGATCAGACACTGATGTCTGAAAAAAAGAACTAGCTTCAGCAATCAGCCTCCTCATTCATTTAAAAATTGTTCAGTGTTCAGGGCCTGTGGAAAGCACTTTCCTGACAGGCCCATCAGTGACAACCGGGCAGTGGTGAGGATTAAACCAGAAACCTTTCAATTACTAGACCAGTCCTTTAACCACTAGACTACAAGTGACTTTATGGATTACTGTCATCCTCATGCTGAAAGTTGGAAGTATATAAATTATGTTTCATGTATAATTGGTTTGTGTGTCCATATAGTTTAGCCACATTATGAGAAGACATGCTGTTATTACTTTATCTGTGAGGGCAACTGTATGATTGGTAATTGAGTTTTTTCATCTCTACTAACTGCTTCCTTTAACGTTGGGATGGGTCTGGAACTAGGAAATCATGGGCATAATGCTAAAGGCTGCTTTGGTCAAGGAACCCATCTAAGAGTAATGTTTTTTTATTCACTCACATCAAACAGAATACCACAATAATATTCAGAAAGGAAAAAAGAATCAGATTTCCATGAAATATGCACCTTGTCAACTTCTGGTCTGGTCAAATGGGGCACTGAGGCTCTGTCTGGGAACCCAGAGCCAAGCAATGACAAGTGATAAGAACCACCTGGCGATTGTGCATGGGTGAGAGCAGCACTGGAAAGTTGGGTGCAATGGCTTTAGATATACAATACTACAAAGGGGAATTGGAAATGACTACATTGGTCTAAAAGGAAAAATGCATGGGGAATGCACTCTGTGACATTACCAGCAGGTCCTTTAACATTTGTAGTGGAGTAACTGTGTATCATGCTTTCAGTGAAAACAATTATTTTTCTTTATGGACAAGTAATTGAGCCACTAATTGAGCCCCTTTCATTGTTTCTAGAGCTGTGCATGGCAGTTACTGTTCAGTGCTCAGCATAAAAGAGTATATCCCAACAAATTTGTCAGAAAACCTTCAGTTTTCTTTCAATTTTCTTTCAGTTCGTATACTATTCTACAAAAGACTCTTACAAATGTAGGCCATTAATTGCAAATAAGATTTGTTTATTTTGACATGCGAACAATAATTTTCCCTACAAATTAATGGAAGACCATGTTGCAAAAATAAATACGCCCTGATGAATGTGTTAGGAGCAAAGCCGAAGCTTTCCACTGGTGTTAAAACCTAAGTTCACTACTTACTGTGACCTTTATTGTAGTCCATAATGACAACGATCCAAAACGCACATCTAAGACCACTAAGACCATTTTTTAAAGAAGAAGAACAGGGTAAAAGGGATTCAGTGGCTAAGTTTGTCTCCTGATCTGATCCCAACTGAACACCGATGATGACTCCTGAAAAGACAAGATGAGCATCACCCTCCATATGTATTGCAATATGTCGATAACTTGTTCTGTCCATGCCTTGAAGACTTAATGCTGTCCTTAAAAATTGTGGAGGTCATATAAAGTAGATGTATGTTTATGATGTGGGACGTATTCAGTTATGCATCAACTAATTTGACTAAAACTGAAGATTTTATAATATAAGTTATATTCTTAACATTACTTTCATGTTATGGGTTAAATAAATGCTCTCTGAGACTCAGAATTATTGACAATTGTTCATGTGTTCAGTGAGATATTGATTAAAATATTAGTTTTAAAGGGAGTTTTAATTCATGCCGGGCACAGTATGTTCAAAACTTTTTATTTTAGGTTTTATTGTTATTTCACAGCTTACCTTTAACATAATACAATTTAATTAAACAGCCTTACTATTTAAACAGCAGGTGACACATCTTGGATTAATTAAAACACAGTACATGTGAGCAGCATTATAACAAGATTGCACCTCAATTGAAAATAATTTTGTTTTTCTCTTTCTAACTATGTATTTACCATCTCACTAGAGTTTAAGTAGATTTGGTCATATTCCAGAAGATCTTTATATTTTACTTTGGTCTACACCTCATGAAAGTGGCAGGTTGACAACTCTGGTGGCTTTTTACGACTCATTAAGTGAATAACCTGACTATATATAACCAAGGGTATTTAGCTAAAGGGACTGTTACATTACAAAAAGGAACCGGCCTTGTCATTATTGCTCTATTCATTTACATGCCTTATGTAATATTGTGCTACAAATAAATGGACTAGAAGTCTAGGTAGGTCGAGTCTTTGTCTGTGTGTGTTATTTTGGATGAGTAGACTATCCTTATACTATGGGTTTGGTAATTGAGTGTGATAGGATTAGACAGCTTCTCATGGGAAACAGAATGTGCAGTATTACAATATTATGTGGGTTAGAGAAACTGACATGGCACAGCAGATACTTGGCAAGAGTAGCTGGTTTAAGATGTGTTGACACTATAGAAGTGCCAAGTCATGCTACAAAATCAGAACCAATGGCCATTTCAGAATCACCAGATTATACTGGACTGGATATGATTACTATAATGACTCATGCTACTGTGGGAACTAGAACACGTCCAGAGTTGCACCATAATGTAAAATAACCAAATTTCCAGAAATGAAATTTCATGTCTTATATGTAAATAAATATATTACTAAACAAACTTGCTCAAATAAAGTAAAAAAATCAGCAATATGCACATTAATCTGGTATTGTGTCCAGGTTTTGTTCTATTTATATTCTACACACTAGTCATGGAACAGAATTTCCTTCAAGTCTGTGATCAGGTGTCCACACACCATTACTTTTTTAGTTCCTATTCATTTTGTTTTGTTTATTAGGAGATGTGTTACAGAGCCTTGATATATTACCATATGGAGGTGAAAAAGCTGTTAGTGTCACTGTTGTATAACTGATACCCACTTTGATATGGAAATTAAATTGTCTGAGTGTATATCTGTGGTGTGTTAGAAAGGTGCCTTAAATAGGCCAAACTCAACAGCGCAAAGAGGGAAAATTATGGCGATAAACTAGATTCTGGGTTGTTCATTTAACTTCATTTAACAGTGGCTCTACGATCCAGATCAACCACAGAGCACCATAAAATCATAACTGCTGCTAACCTGAGCTTACTTATATCTGTGTGTTCCAAACTGATTATAATTAGGCTCAGCCATGTTTAATTTAGCTGTTCAATATTTTGTTTCTTAAATATATTATAGAAAAAAAATGTTTTCTTTTCAAAGAGGTTGCTTCATTACATTTCATTACATTTTAAAGAATTATTAAATGTTAAAATAATTAACAACAAAAGGAATCTCGAGAAAATACTGCAGTGAATGTACGGCTACCATAAAATCTGCTCCCCCTGGCTCCGCCTTTACTATTGTAATTCATCTAACAAGAAAGAAAATTCTGGAAAGGGTTATGATCAAGCATTCCATCTCACCGCAACTGAACCTTGCTATTATCAGTTTGATCAGTTTCCTGTTGTACAGATGCATGACCGCTCTGTAGTATATGGAGTTGAGTTTGGAAAAGAGCCCAAAGGTGTCTACCAGAGGGCTGATTCATTCAGACTGGAGTAATGAGTTCTATACGCCACACTGATTCTGACATCCAGTCTCACTAGCAGAGCAATTTCATTGACACAACGGCTTTTGCTGAAGCAGAGTCTGAACTACAGATTGCTGTTACTGTTTCTCCTACTGAATCCTCCCATTGATCACGTCTACTGATCCTGTTAATTCTTTCTACTGATTCCTCTCATTGACTTTACTTGCTGATTTTCTCAACTTTGCACAGCTAGTTGCAATGTAAGGTACAGAAAACACCCTGGATGGGGTGCCAGTCCATCATATTCCAGGGCCATTTAGTGTCTCCAATTAACATGACCGTATGTTTTGGACTGTGGGAGGAAATCTGCGAAAAACCCACACAGACACAGGGAGAACTTGCTGTTTATGTCCTAAATGTTGTGAAAGGGGTTCTGTCGCTAGCACTGTCACCTCAAATAAGAAGGCACTGGGTTAAATTTGCAGGTGGAGCAGTCAGGGTCCTTTCTATGTGGAGTTTGCATGTTCTCCCAAAGTCCCAAAGTTTCTTCTCGGAGCTCTCATTTTCTTTCAAAATCCAAAGTCATGTAAGTGTAGTGAACTGAAGATACTAAATTATCCATGACTGTGTTTGACATGTCATAGTTGTAACCAAGGAGAATAACATACTAATAAATAAATAGGGAAATTCAGGAAATGAAAACTTCTAATAAATATTTGTTCCCACCCACCTTCAAGCCAAAATCCCTCAACATATTATCCAGGTATTATTTAGTCAGGATCAAATAGTTTGGCCCTGCAAGACTATTCCTACAGCTATGTGATTCTGTCTGTTGTTATATAAGTCACTTAGTACAACTACGACATACAATCACAAATCTGTAAAACATTTGTACGGTACAGTAGATGTAACATGTGGAAAAGATATCAACAGTAAAAGTGCATTGGATTTAAATGGACGAACAGAGGACAGTAAACGTGGTTTCCTTATGCTAACCACTGTGTCAAATCTGTTTTTCAGGTTTTGTTTCAAATTTAGCTGTTTTATGACCTTCATGGTAAAGACGAGAACATCATCTTTATTGTTTTACTATATTCTTGATAAGTTTAAACTCATCTTACCTGTTTTACTTTAAATCAAGGTTTACAGATTTAATATCAGTGGTACAAAACACTGTTACACGCACGCACGCACGCACACACACATATATATATGTCCAGGTCTGGAGAAAGTACAGGTCACTCCATTTGAGGTACCCCAGTCTCCAACAGCAGTTTCGTAATGGTGCGACATCGATGAGCTGAAGCATTGTTGTCCATGAAGATAAAATTAGATCTGTGTTGTTCATGCAGAGGCACAATTACTGGATTAATGATGTTATTCAAGTAATATGGGACACCACTACCAGCAGAGGCCAACAGTAGCTGATACATAGCGCTCTCCTTGACATCTCCAACATCATTGGTGGCTATAATTTCACCCAGAGTCAACTTTCAACAGAACTGAGGCCCACTAGTCCCTCGTCCAGCATAAATGCTCCCTGGCACATAGACCATGCTAATATAAACATTTTTTTTGTTATATTAATTTTCCATATATCGCACACACCCGTTAAAAAATCCTAGACATGTACGGAATACAGTGCAGTGGTACATTGTACATCAATGCACAGTTTTTCAACAAAAAACCCTGCAAACTGCACAAACTCAAACTCATAAAAATACTGGTGCAACCTAAACAGGCAGCTGTATCCTGGAAGTTAGAGAACTAGGCTTGTGATCATATGGTTGCCGTTTTGATTCCCAGAGCCGACAGGTCATGACTAAAGTGCCTTTGAGCCAAACACCTAACCTCTAACTGCTCCCCGGGTGCCGTGGCTATGGCTGCCCACCACTCAGGCACACTTGGGTGCCTCTCACTTTTCAAAATGTGCCTTGAGTTGTGTGGCATTTATAATTCGATTCTGCAGGGCACTGTTCATGAAGAAGCGGTCATCAATGTAGTATGTGGACGAAAGACGTCCACTTCTCTGCCTTTCTGTGACTCTTCCAGCCTCTCTGTATCTCTGTTGCATCCTGCTGATGACTCTAAGCTCAGTGGCCACTTATGTCTGAGAACATTCTTTTTGCTCTCATTTGGGGGAGAGCAGTGTGGGATGATTTATAAGGTAAATGGATCATCAATACACTAAGACCACTAAAATATGTAAGGATTTTTACTTTCTACTGTTGTAAAAGTCAATCATGTGAATCTTCAAATCCAGGATAGCTACATGTTTAACATAGTCATGGACAAAGTATTTTATATCATAATAAAGAAAGTCTGAGGTTAATAATATAAAAATAAAACTTTTAATTAAAAATGCACAAAATCAATCGTTTTAGATCATAAACAATGATTAAACTGTAACAAAAGTAATTTCTTTCACTTCACTTGCTTAAAAAAACACACAGAATGATTACTAGAGAAAAAATGTTTTAAAATTTAAAATCTTTTTTATTATATTTTTACACACACACACACACACACACACACACACACACACACACACACACACACTCAACAAAGCAGTAGGTGTGAGCTAGGGCATGTAAGATGTGAGAGGAGTGCTGTTTGCACAGGCTGGGTCTACATATTTACTGATAAATTTGGAGAAATGTAGCAGAGAAAAACTATAGATCCCTTCACAGTAGTATCGATCTGATTCCAAAACCAACGCTGCTATTAATACTATTGATATTTAGATCAGTCTGCCCACCACTATTGACAACATACCTTGAGCTTATTGAGTCACTTCCAACATGTCTAGCTTCTGTCCATACTAGTTTGATTTATCTGCTCCTTCCTGTGGAATCCTGCACGGACACATACCATACTTAATACCCAGACATAATGTATTAATGTAAGACTGTATTTATTTTACAGTAGCTCAAGGACAAGTGTTATTTCACCCAAATATAATTGCGCATTTAGAAAATGTTCAAAGGGCAAAAGGCTTGTGCCAGCTTTAGACATGCACGTTTTCACAGCGCTTCACTTTTTTCA
>JAYDZG010000005.1:8404545-8416692 GCA_034509265.1 Microcambeva bendego | reverse complement strand
AATGGTATGTAGAATAATGTACTCTGTAAAATTCAATCAACAGATGACATGACAAAACATACCACTTGTCAAGGATACCAGGTAACAATTTCAGATGCAGAATTACAAATGAAGTTAATACAATATAAAATATATAAAATATATAAATACAAAAGATGGCCTTGGGGTTAAAGGGCTGAGAACTGCTGCCTTGGCATACCGAGGTTGAAATTTATCTGATCTCATTTATTTTCTGAACAACAATCATTTAATTCATGTTTGCTTCTTTTACAGATGTTGGAGCAGTACTCGTCCTTGTCTTTCCCTGCAGTCCCTATATTGTATGTTGTCTAGGTTTTCCATGCTTATTCTATTGTGCCCTTGTTGAGTTCCATGAATAGCTTCCTTTGTAATTAAGTTCGGCATCTGAAATTGTTACCTGATGTCCTTGACAAGTGGTATGTTTTGTCATGTCGTCTGTTAATTGTATTTGATTTTACTCAGAGTATGTTATTTTACATACTCTTCCACAAAAAGATCCAGGCCTTGCTTTGCTATTTAAATAAATCTCTTCCATTTATGGTGCAAAGAGTTGGAAATTAAGCTACTTAGTGTCTCTTCGTACACAAAGCTGATCCGCATATGAATTTGTGCAATTGCAAAATGTGTCAGAGGGGTAGTGCATAAGTTACATTACTTCTCAGTCAGCAGTGAAGGGTTGTGTCAGGGAAGCATAATTCAATCAGTGTAATTGAGCATGACTCAATTACAATTGAGGTGGGGTTCCAGTTGTATTTCCACATACTTTTCATTGCAGTCTACCACAACCAGCAGGACATTTTAAGAGTTTGTCAATTGAAGTTTGAACTTAATCATGAAACATTTTGATTTCTATTCCACAGGAATCTGTTGTTGGGGCTTAAACCTGAATGATACTTAAATTGAATGATGAAGTGCAATCCTTTTTGTGGAAAAAACTAGTCTGTTTGTAATGGCAGTCCAAATCCCAGATAAATAGGGAGGGTTGTGTCAGAAAGGATAGCCAACATAAAAAGTATGCCAAGTCGACAATCCATAAAATATAGAAAATCAGTTTCATTGTGGAAATTCTTAGTTGATATGAGTCTGACATTCCAAGATGGACTGTAATTCAGCATAGCACATTTTTTTTATTTTTAGCATCTCCTTTTTGAAGAATGTGAGAAAAATGCAAGGAAAGGAACCAAAGACACAGTAGAAGACTCAAGTGAGGTACAAAATACCCAACCCCAAATAAGGTTAAAATTATATACAGTCAAGTCAAATTATTATGACCAAGAATTTCTTCCACACACTACCCTGGCCATACAATGGCCCAGACTTGCTGCTGTCCATGCTGGATATTAACTGGTGGTCATAATAATGTGACCATGTAGACTATATAAAAATTATGTCTGAATCATCCATCCCTCAGACAAGACCAGAACTCCTGCAACAGCATGTCTGACAGCAAATCCAATTTAACAATCTGGCTGCAGTGATCAAGCATAATTAGCTGAGCCCAGGCTTTGTTACTTCCTCCTGTGATCATTAATACAATTTAAGAGACAGGGTTGATTAGCCAGATGAGATTATACAATTACTGCTTGTCTGTTCCATCAGGGATAATAAGTTAATCTGAGCTCGGGGGTTAGCAGGTGAGGTTAATTCAGTCTTTTTTTTCATGTAGCCTATTTGCTTTTTACTTCTGTGAAACTCATGTTCCATTTTGTTTTAAAACAATACTCTTAGTGGTGGCCACTGTTGGGCTTTTGGACAAGGTTTTCAAGTCATAGTAACATAGATTGGATAAGCTTACAATTGCTAATTGTAAATTAAATAAGTAAATTTGTTTAATGAACATAATGTGAATACATTTCCTTCCTACAATTCCAAATCAGAAAAGTTTTTACCAAAGGGGTGCATATAAATTGCAGCCACAAAAGAGTTGTTTATTTTCTTTTTATTCATTACAACAGAGTACACAGACTCTGAATGAGTCCTCTAAACATCTTCGCAACATTGATACTGCCCTTGGAGAGTGGTTGTCCTTGAAAATTGTATGTGTTTTAATGATGCTGCTGTCTGTTTACTCTGAAATTAGGAATTCAATATTTTTAGTAATTAACTTAGATGCAAGCTGGTTAAAACTGGTTAAATATGTTCATCTCATCAATGTTTCTGGGTACTGGTGGTGAATGTAACTACATTATAGGTGTGCCAGTTTGTTTTACATGTTCTGCCAATTTATGTGAGTTTCATTCAGGTACTCTGGCTTCCATTCAAAATCATGCAATAAACAGTATTCATGTGAGTCTGCGTTGTCTTGTGATGGGTTGGCACTCTTGTTTTAAATAGTTCTGCCTTGTGCCTAATGACTGACCCCCAATAACCATGACCTAATAAAACAAAACAATTACCAATAATAATAATAATTAAAATAGATAACTAAGCTAAAAGTGAAAGAAAAATGTGCAGTCAGTGCAGCCTACTTCCATCTCTAACCAAACACTGGAGAGAGAGAGAGAGAGAGAGAGAGAGAGAGAATCTAATTTAGATCTGAGAGGTTGATTTTTAACATTTCAGCAGCTGTCTGCTGTTCTGTCACAATATTGATTTCAAACATTTACAGTCTGCTAAACCATTTCACCTTTTTGAGCAACTAACAGTTACTGCCTGGGTTTTGGCAGATGTTGGATGGTGTTTTAGCAACAAGTAATCATGTTTTGTTTAGTTTATTTGTTGGATGAAAAACTATGAATGAACAAACATTTTGTGACAACTGAATCTTTATGAGTAATATTCAAAAGGAACCTTGTGAGAAACCAGAATTAAAAGTGACATGTTATTTATATGATATTAAATTTACATTTTTACATTTTCAGCATTCAGCAGGCACTGGGTCTGTAAAATGTGAGGGGGGTTTTTGGTTAATTTTTTTGCCAGAGGTACAAAAATGAATGAAAACAGAGCAATATGGCCCATACAAGTGCTAAACATGCACATGATGTTCAGTGTAATGAGCAATGTAATCTTTCTGCAACGCTTTCTCTTAGCACTTCCCTTGTAATTAACAAAGCTCTTGAACAAGGTTGTCCAAATAATTCCTTATAAGAGGCCAAAATGTTGTTATTTTAATATTGCATTAAAATAAAAAATATTAAAATATACATGTTTTATTGTTTAATCAAATATTGCTCAAAAAACAAACAAACAAAAAACAAATCACCAGGGTTGCCAGATTGCAAGAGTGGTTTCCAGCCAAAAACCAAGAATAACTTGTCAATCTAAATTCTGTCGATTTTGTGTGGTTGGAGAAGGTTGACCAGTTGATATTCAAGTGTCTATAGAAAATAATTGCTTTTATTAATATTTTAAGCCACCAAAATGATGACAAACCAGCCCAATTTTTGTCTACCCACAAGAGCGCGTTTTCCCTCAACCGGCAGAATCTGTTTAAAACCACCCAATTCGGCAACCCATGAAACTACAGCATAAAACTCAGGCAGCATTTAAAGTGCTGGATGGTGTCATTGATAAGGAAACGCTGACTTTTGTGCAGCAACAGGAATATGATTTTTGCTGTAGCTACACCTTTTGCCTCTGATAGCATCTAGCTGTACTTTCCCATCTCATACCAGCAATTCAGCTTTTTGACAACTAGGCCAGATACATTTTATTTCAATTGGTTTTAAAATCAGTTCAGTGTTGTAAACAGCAGCAAAACACAGAAAAACTACACAAATATGGATAGCGGAGAGATCATAAAGTTCCACGTTGAGCTACTACATGAAGTCAAGCATACACCAACCAGGCAGAACATTATGACCAATGTCCAGTGAAGTGAATAACACTGATTATCTTTTCTTCATGGTAGTGGTTGGGATATATTAGGCAGCAAGTGAAGTGAAGACGTATATTTAAAGTTGGTTTGTTCAAAGCATTAAAAATGGTGGCAAATAGGCTCATTGGTGCTTGTGGGGAGCGAAGGTTGGTACGTATGGTCCGATTCAACAGATGAACTACTGAAGCTCAAACTTAATTCTGGTTCTGATAGAAAGGTGTCAGGATACACCGTGGATTGCAGTTGTAAGGCTGTAAAAGCAGTAAAAGCTCAGCATGTATAAAGTGCAGTGTGCAATAGAAGAACATAGAGAACAGTAGAGTTTTAGTAATTCTACAGTGGCCCCCTGATGAAATCCTGCCAACAAGCATTTACATGTATATAGGTTGTGCTTTATATGACAAAATCATCATCATCATGTGTATGGCCTTTTGTATGTTAGTGCTATTTATTAGTCCTTTGTCAGGCCACTCTCTCTCTTTAAGACATGTAGCAGTGGTATTCTGGTTTGTAGGTGGCATTGCAGCTTTTGTTCTTTTGTACTTTTACTGCTGGCAGTATTCTGAGCTCCCCTGTCTGGTTCAGTTTGCAACTTGCTGTTGAATTAAGTAGCTGATGGGTTTTCATCCAAGTCATCATTTATTTTAGTTGAAGTATTTTGCTCCAGTGACAAAGTAGGTTTGGCCTACCAATGATTAAGTTTTCTCTGTTAACCCTGAAGATGCTGTGTTAGAACACACCATCACATGACAGGAGTTTGGCAAAATACAAAATAATGCAATAAATGACTTAACAATTATATACATGTCAGTTTATGTTTTCCTTGAAGTAAGTTAGCAAGCTAAGCTAATGGGTCCCATTAATACAATGCTGCTTCTTATTAAAAGTTAATATTTGCTTTACACCTTAGACACTACACTGCTATTTTGGTCACAGAAGAAATCAAGAATTTCACATATTTTGGCAAATCTTGGCAAATTTATTATCAAAGAAATAAATAAAATACACAAGTGAAACTTTGTATACACAAATGGGCTTTTGCTGATCCTTATAACTTTTATTTACAATTGTTTTTTTCCAACGAATGTCCTTCTCTGAAAGGGGATGAGAGGTTGGTCCTGTTGGGTTTTTATTGAGAGATAAAAAATAATAACCACATATTTATGTCATATGTATAGGGGCCACAATGGAAATACATCCTTGGGCTTTTTGAGTTATCTCTGACTTTTTCTGTATTTTTTTTTTTTAATTACAGAGTTAGAGTGCTTGTTATTTTGAAAAAAAAAATTAAATGATTTAATAAAAATCAATCAGTCACTTTAAGATTGGACAGTAAAATTAATCATCTATTTGTTATGGGATGGGGATGGACCCTAGAGCAGAACTCCTGTTTTATTTATAGTGGGTGAAATGTGCTTTTGTCATAACCAGGAAAATATTGATTGATATGTGCTTGAGTGTTCACAGTGTGAGGATTATATTCAAACTTGTGACTTTGTGAACCTAGGAGCAGTGCATTACCACTGCTTTATTGGGAGAGTGAAAACAATGGTGGGAAAACCTATGATGGTGGGCCCAAAAACGGCGGCAAAATCAAACAAAGGTAACACCAAAACTGGTGTGCTCAAAAAAAGGAGACCATATTAATAAAATAAAAAATATCTCAATCTTTGATTACTCCCGAAACACACAGTGCAATTATCTAAAACTTAAACAAAGTGAGCTGAACTCTCCTGCAAATGTAGAACCAGATAATGAAGTTTCCAACTCTGGTTTGTCACAAATAAACTCACTTCATCAACTAAAATCAGAAAAGATTCAGACTTTCATTGAAGATTCATTGATTTTCCATTACCTATGTACCATTTTCCTATGAGCAACAACACAATACCTTCCCGAAATGTGTTGAAAAAAAAAGTCAAAATGAGCTCTGAGAGGAAAAAGGTTGAGCACCACTTATGTAGCAGAAAGGAGCTCAGCTGTGATCCACTTAAAGCCTTGGTTGATCAACAGTGTTTTCAGACAATGTGTCTGCCAGAAAACCTAGTGAGCTGTGTTGCTGCTTACCTAATCAGAGAAGTAGAGAATGTTCAAACAAGACATTAAACTTAGAAGGCAAATTATTTTGGTTCACTGCAGTTTTTGCTCACTAAGGAAACACAGGCAACCTCAAAGCAATAGGCCGAAATGACAACCCACTAGCATACAGTTAGACAGATAACATCTCCTTCCATGTACACAGTAAAATGAAAATTGTCACTTAAAAGGCTAAATTAGCAAATAAATGATACTTGATACTAAAAAAAAATGCGTTATGATGTGTAGAAGGCGGACACAAAGATGCAGAAAACAGATGTTGGTAAAACAAGTGAGAATGAAATGAGAATTAAATGTAACAGAAATAAAGACAAAGGGCAAAACAAACTAAAAAAAAAATCGGATCAAATGGATACCTGGACTCGCAGCTGGTGAAAAACAAAAACAGAAATGTGGTATTCGATCCACCACTCTCGCGCATGGTGCTTAGCATGCTTGCCCACAGGGCTGAGACTCTGTGGAGAGCAAAGGGTTTAAAGCCAGTACACTCAGCAGCCTCTCTGGTCTTGGTTGCAGGTTGCTGCCGGAGTGGATGGAAGATTGTGGGCGACTGTGTCTAGAGAGAAAAACAAAGAGACAAAATATTATTATAAGCAAAGTGCCCGAGTGCGTTGCAACCAATACACGCCGGGGCGCTGGGCTGGTACGATGTAGTCATTTGCCACTCCTGGATCACCTCCGGACACAAAAGAGTAGACGAAGGCTCTCTGCTGGGGAAGAGTGGAGCCGCTAGAGGGACAGCTGCAAGAACCGGTTCTCTGCGGAAAACTGAGGATGAGAGAGAGAGAGAGAGAGAGACATCTCTAAATGAGGCCAGCCACTCACCCTAAAAAGCCGAACGCACACCAAAATTCCTGTGAACCATAAAATTAATGTTTAAAGGCATGACGCGACACTTTGGGCTGCACAACATTAAATAATGCAGCCACAGGTGTGGGTCATTAACCTTAATGAGGGCCTTAATTAGTACTGCTGAGTGGAGGATGCACTCTGTAGGAATGGCTGCGCTATCAGCTGCTGCAAGGCACGCCAGACCCAGTCGTCCTCGTAACAGAATGTATTTCCATTTTAAAAGAACTTATGAGAAAAGCGCCAGAATAAATGCTGGAATTGCATTTACTACTAAGAATCACAAACACAATATTATTTAAAAATAAGGTGCTTTAGTAGGCAGCATTTTAGGGTCTCTAAGAATGTAGACAGCCATCTTCTCGGGAAAGTGGAACTCACAGGTAAAATCAAATATGGTTATGTAGAGAGCTCACTAGGTTTTCAGAAAGGCCCAATATTTTATTTAACAAGTGCTCATTTTATAGCTGATACTAAAACTATATTAACCACAAAGGTACAGCTTTGTACAACTTTCATCAGTGCAGCTCCTAAAATCACAGACCGTTTCTCATCCTATTAACACTGATGTGATAGAACACTGGGGTTTTGTGTTCGCTTCCTCTGCTTCCCTCCATTGATCTTTCATGTATAACATGGTACCGAGAGAGGCTTCTACTGAGAAATGTGTTTCTGGCAGAATCTTTTAGTCTAATAAAACAGGAGGCTGTGCTCCGGTCATTAGTTTCTGCTCTGTAATTAACATCTCTCCCACACGAATGCCAATGTTATCTATGGGCTAAAAAGATAATTGTGTAAACAAATTAACAGAGTTACGTTAGGAATTAAATTACAAAATTAAAGAAAACATGTCTAAACTAAGCTTTGTTAGATGTGCTGTATTCATTTCTACAATTCATTCCTTATATTCATTCATTTATTGTCTGCATTACCACCATTGTATCATATTTAGTGTTGCTGTATGATCAGTTGGGCATAGGACAGGAAACACCTCACAGGACACACATACACACTCATACCTAGGCATACTTTGTATCTCCACTTCACCTAATTGTTGGTTTTTGGATTGTGGGAGGGTACTGGAGAACCCATGGGAAACCCAAACAGATACTGAGAAGATACAAACTCAACATAGAACAGACTGAAGCACTCCAGCTGGGAATCAAACCAAGTACTTTCTTAGTTTGAGGTGCTATCCACCAAGCGTTTTGTTTTTAGGGTGAAAAATAAAATTTAAGAGCTTTAAAACTTAAAGCTTAAAAAAGCTTTTAGAGGAAAAAGATTTCCATGTGATGATTATGTAAAACAGTGGTACATCATTGGCTACAAGTTCAACCATAAACATTTTTTGCTGATGTATGCTAAGGGAGTTGTCCCTGGTTAAATCCTCACCGTCTCCAGGTTGGCACGTTTGGGCCCTTGAGCAATGCTCTTAATCCTCAACTGCTTTGAATGCAGTTTGTTTTTGAAATTCTTAATAAATAGCGTTAAAAAAATCTGAGCCATCAGATTACACCATGTGAAAAAAAACAATTAAAAATGGCATTGCACAAATTTTGCAATATTGCTGCTTTGTAGAAAAAGGTCTAGATGCTAGACTGGCCTGGCTGCACTCTAGACCTGCATCACATAAAACATGTATTCTGATATGAGACAAATCAGTGATAAAACTCTTTTCTTTGTTGATCATGTTATTCAACAAGTATGGAACAAAGAGTTTATTAATACAGTGGGGAACCATAACATTTTAAATAAATACAAAAAACTATTAAAAAGCATTATAATGTTTTAGGCATGTAGGCACATGGAAATGCAGGTGAAGGAAATTGTATATTCTTTCTACAATACAAACTTCAGAGAATTGTGTTTGTATACTGGGCACAGAGCAAAGATGCCCAATGTATAAAAAAATCCCCTCTGTTTGTTCTGGTAATAGCTCCATTTCCTCATTCATTCTTATTTCAATCCTTTCTGTAACTGCTGCCATAATTTATTCCTCCAGATTTGCCTCTGTCGTTCTTTCTCTGCTCTGAAATTGAAATGGTGAAGGTGCTGCTATCAGGTGAAGCATAAATCTCTTATGTAGATAACTCTGCACATGTACTGAATGGCAATGTGCTTCCTCATGTCAGGGGTGAAAGGGTTTCTGCTCCTGAGATTTGAGCTTCATATTCAACCTTCATTATACTGCCTGATGAATAAGATTTACCGATCTGAGGAAAACTCACAGATTTAAAGGCACGAGCAGTGCTGAAAATGGAATAAATTACATTTTTTAGTTTGGAATCTTTTTTAACTCTTAAAATAGCAACTATAATTAGTTATAATTATGGCAATTAGAAATATAAAATTTGCATAGTGCCATGCCAAATGGGTATCTCTGGTCATGAGGCGTATTTTGATGGGATTAGTTTATTGGGCTACATAGTACAAAATACTGCAAGACCACACAACATGTCACATATGTCTGACACTGGTTGGAAGATAAAGACTTCCAAGAACTATGCTGTCCCCGTAATTTCCCAGACTTGAACCCAGTTGAGCATCTGTGGGACCACCTCAATCATTGTGTTCAACCTATGGATTCTTCCGCATACACCCACACATTCACACATCCATTCACCTATAGAGCTGTTCCGTGTCTTCAATTAACATGACTACAACTGTGGTAGGAAACCATAGCACCTCAGACACAGACATAACATGCACAATGAAAGGACCCGGACTGCCCCACTTGGGGATCAAACCCTAAATCTTGTCACTATAAGGTGACAGTGTTACCCTCGTAGCCTTCTCAAAACTGTAGCTTCACATTTGTAAGAATAAAATGTCATTTAATGTATTAATTGATTGACTTGTTAGCAATTTGTCTAAAAGAGAATGCACTGTGATATACAGTGGACATGCTCCATGATTTCTAAGTGGGAGAACTTGCAAAGTCGCAGGGTGTTCAAATACTTATTTTTCTCACCATATATATATATGTTATATATATATATATATATTATAATATTGACTAATTAGAATTCAGTATTATAAACAGCTACGTAAACAACAACCAATATGGAAAAAAAGGCAAAAATGAACATAAATAAATGTGTAAAAACCTATAAATATATTTATGCATAAGTCATAGCCACGTATTAAAATCTCGTTCCCATACCTTACTAAATCATACCCATGTATAAAGATTTGTATTTATCTTATTCACCCCATCTGGGGATGGAACCCAGGACTTTCTTGCTGTGAAGCGACAGTGCTACCCACTGTGCAGCTTAATAAGTAGCACAGATTTGCATTAGGATCTCTATTCCAGGCCTTGCTTGGTCATGAGCATTTGACCAAGGCTCTGTAATGTTCCATAGTTCTAGCTGTGGTCTAAATCACATATTTTAATCTTCAAGTGGCTCATAGTAATGTGACTGTGGATGTGTTAACAATTCTATTTAGTGTACAGTGGGAGTGATGCAGTGATGGGGGATTTAGCCTATTTTAATATCCTTGTTTCATTGATGCCTAGCAAATGCAATTGCTGGACTGCATATTTTACTCGAATGAGCTTTGTTCTCCTCAATCAGAGCAGGAGTCGACATTGGTGGAGAGGAAGCACGATTGGATGTGCTGAAGACTTTTAAAAATGGGAGAAAATACATTGCAAAAATGATATAATACATATTCTGACACTCTACACACTCTTGCTACTGGTTTTGAAAACTGTTTAGGACAGAAGTATACAATTTCATACACATTTTGTGTGTATTGCTCTACTCAATGCTCAGTTTCTAATAGTTAATCACCACATTGCGTTGATCTTGATTACATTTACTTTGCTGACTCCGCCCACTTTTGCCCCGCTACTTTGTTTCTGCAGCTGAAAAAAATTGGTACCAAATGTCTTAGCATGCACAGACAGTATGTTTAAATTTGGCTCATCAAATGCCTTTCCCTCTGAGTGGCACTGTTTATGTCTTATCTCTGCCAGATGATTTGATGTTTTAAAAGATTCTCCTCAGGGCTCCTGCATCCATATCAGATGAAAGCAAATATTAATCAAACTGGTTTCAAGCTAGTGATTCATTTCAGAGCATTTATTATTCATGAATGTTACCGTGCATGTTGATGATGATAATCGTACACCTCTGGGATTGAGGTCAGCCTCTTAAAAGGCTAACATTCTTTACCGCAACTGATAGCAGCTATTGTGAGCTGAAGATATGAACCTGTAATAATCATTGTTTCCTAGCATTTAAGTTTTGTGTGATTAATGAATAATAATGGTAAGTTGAAAGATTGGAAGATTTTGGAGGGGCTGTACCTATTGAAAAACCTCCAGGCATTATTTAAATATGCATTGCTGCTTTCAGATAGAATTATTTCTACTTTTAATTCATGGCCAAAATGTTTCCACTGTGAGTAAGTCATGCCCCAATGGCTCTGGTCTAGGCAGAGCCACAGGTTTGGCATGGGCGGTGAGAGTCTGTTGCCTTATGTTAGATATTTTACTCTTCTGCTTTGCACCATTACTTTTTAACCTTTTAGGAGTTATGCGTCTAGCCTTGAATGTATTCAAGGTCTGCAATCACATTATAATCATCAGCATGGACAAAACACGTTGAGAGCAGAACAAAAGCATCTTGAATGCACAATTCAGCTTGGTATCTCATTTGTAACTTGCTCGCAGAAATGAATAGAAGCAACTGAATAGATTTTTAATTAGCTGCAGTATTTCAGCGAGAGTATGAAGGACGATGAAGGTTAAATGTGGTTGATGTTCTTGTTCATGTCTCAATGGCTTTTGTGTTTGAACCTGTGGAATAAATAAATGACCATATCTAGCCCATGACCCTTTCATTGGTTTATCCCTGTTCCTTTTTCGGATCATTTTTTATAGATATTGAGTACTGTAGACTTGAAAACCCCACAAGAGCTGCAGTTTTGGAAATGCCCTCACTTAGTCATCTAGCCCGGTGTTTTTCACCACTGTGCTGAGGCACACCAGTGTGCAGTAAGATATTGTGAGGCATGTCTTGGAAAATTACCCAATTTCCTTATTTGTTCATTACTTGGCACATTGTCAAGAGAATTACTTTTACACTCTGAGACAGGATGTGGTAAAAGAAATAGCCAAAATCCCTCTCTCAGAACCCTGACTGCAATAAAAACTAAAAACAGAGATACTGAGAGCTTTTGATGAAGAGCTTCATGTGTGCCCGTCTTCAATTCCTCCTAGGATATCAGCTCTGTGTTCATCTAAACAGGCCCAGGTTTCACACTGAGTTAGTATAAATAAAGATATCATATTGACACTATTAGGCTAAAAAGTGTAATTTTATAATATTTTGGTTGGTGGTATGCCATTG
>JAYDZG010000005.1:8355824-8365845 GCA_034509265.1 Microcambeva bendego | reverse complement strand
AAGCAATGGCAAACTACTCCACTATCATTGCCGAAATACTTCATGGATCGATGATCCATCAAGTGACCGAGGGTCGGTTGCGACTGAACGGACAATCTTCATCATCATTAGTAAATATAGTGTACAAATATAGTGTTTTGTATAGTATGACATGTGCAGGCTCATAGTATGGACAGATATAACAAATATTGTTGTTTATGATGGGATTTGCGTTTATCACTTGAAGCTTCACTCATCAATATTAATCGCAGTGTATATCATTGTGGTCGCTGGACTTTTTATCAAATAACCACAATATAATTAAAGCCTTTGTTCTAATTAATTACATCTAGAGACATAATAGAACAATGCATCTTCTTAGATAGCTGTGTGACTTTCTACAGATTAACGTTTTTCATTTCTGACCATGCTTTTATTTTTATTTATTGGTTTATTTTGGTTTGTTTATTTTTTAGTTCAAGTTTGTCAAATTTCTTGCTGAATGTGCTCTGTAGGCAAAGACATTTTTTGCCGTAAGGAACTAAGATGATTTACAGTTTACAAAATGTATTTTAAGCAGATTGGTTTAAATAACCATGGTAGAAGCTCATACCCACCTCAGACATTTGCACACCATGAGGTCTTATAGCCATAAACAGTGGATATTGAATTTGTCCTCAAAATTAAATTTGACCAATATTCTACCACTTTTCACTCCTTGAGTTCTCGATCAGGCCAGCAAGCCAGAGGTTCGTGCTTTCTTATCACGTAGCTCACACACGTCAAATTGAACAATTGAATATGGAATTTGTGCGACATTACGCCTTCCATACTTCCATACATCATTTGCAATAAGAGGCTCTTAGTGTCAAATTTTCAGAACACTCTGTGTGTGTGTGTATGGTTTGTATATGTATTTCTATCCAGGAGCAAGCTGTCATCCTTCAGCTGAAATTAGGAAGAACTCATTCCTAATAATGCAAACTAATTGTTTTGAAAGAGTTTTTATCACTCAACAAGATGTAATTTAATTCTGTAAGCTGGCACAGACTCACAATCAGACAGTAATGCGAGGAGACATAAGCAGAGCGCACAGTCCCATAAATATGATTTTCCTGCTGATGAAATATCACTGGAAGCTGCTAAACATAATGGGATGTTTTAAACACACACAGAGGAGCTTCGCTAGGTATTACAGTTGTGCTTTGTGACAGTTTGCATGCTTGATCTGTTATTATCTCTTTATTATGCAGCATTAGTAAATATAGCAATGTTTGCTATGGCATAACTTACATGTACAGGCACATTGTGAATACTTACAAGTCGTCGATAAAAATAAGACTTTTTCTCACACAACTACTGTATGACTAAAGCATATGTTTACATTAATGACATCCTGAAACATTATAAAAGATACCACATATTCACATCAGAGGGTGTAATGCAACTCACAGTAACAATCAATAATTTGGCCATGGAGGAACATGCTGCACTTAAAAGCCTATTTAAGACTCATCCATCAAAACTTTTCTCCCACTCCATTAATAAATGCAATTACCTAAAGCTTTGCAAGAGCGTAGGAGGACCGATCAATGTGTACCCGATTTATCAGCACAGATTTCTCAAAGCCTTCCTTTATTTTAATCTGCCCTCATTCATATATATATATATATATATATATATTTATATATAATTCAAAAAAATTATATATAATTCAGAAATATATATAATTCAGAAAACAATAAATCAACACTGATTATTTTGGTCAAATACATACCCACTACTAAATATTATTTTAATCTTGCAAAGTTTTTTTTACATTTGCAAGGTATTTACATGATACCTTTGACATGATAGTACACAACCACTATTCCATTTATTACAGGATAAACATCCCGAACACATATTATTCCTGTGAAATATGTTTTCCCGCTAAGCACGTTCCCCTCTAAACTCTTTCTGTCATTTTTTACACACCCCTGTATAAGAATTTAAACCTTGATAATAATAAGATAATAGTAGTAATAATTTCTATGTTTTAAGCCATTCAGAAGGGGGCTTATCTTCAAGAATATTCTTTTTGAGAGTGAAAAGTATTCATTTATTATTGTAAGTAGCTAAAGTCAGTTATTATTTCTTAAGTTTGTTTACTCATTCATGATTTGCATAGATTATGATTTTTAAGTTGCTTGTAATTATTTTTTGTACATGAGAACCAATAAAGTTTGACAACAAGTCCAAATTCAGTAATTCAGCTTAATAGACAGTAGCATTAGTATTTGTATTGGAATTATGGTTTTATTCGGTTTGTATGAAATATAACTTTCCATTTGGACTGTACAGAATTTATAAAACATATTTAGGTCTGGTGAAAAGCTAAAGTGGCAACAAAGGTGATGCAGATGGACAAATAAAGTTTGCTGAAGATAAAGTTCACCAGTTTCTGAGAACTACAGCATCGTCATTCCTTGAACAGTCAACCTCAGCCTGATCTAATCTGCCCCTTACTCTATTTACAGATTTCACAGCAAACACACAAAGATAAAAGTTCTCTACTAATCCTGTTCCAAGAAGACACGTTAAGTATGTTCTTTGATAAAGACATCCATTAATCAAATAAAAACATTTATACAAAGCATAAGGGTGACTATCATGCTGAATCACAAAATAAAAAGGGACACTAAAGCAAATTTTGGTTTACAGTCAATCATTTTTAATGCAATAAAGAGAGAGAGTGGTGAAGCCGTTGCAAAAGAAGCTGCAGAACCAGAACGAAAGGAAGAACATTTCAGTGTAGAACAAACTGTGCAACATTTCTTGAAGTGAAAAACTAATTAACAGAAAAGGGAAAATAATTTGGCAGAATTTTAGCAAAGCGATTACGATGTCACATTGACAGTGTTCACAAATGCTGGAATTAAAAAGCGACTCTTATTAAAAAGCGTAAACAAATCTGTCAAAATCCAGGATCCAAGTCATTTCTTCAAAAACACATTCACGTTCTATAATTTAAACCGAAAAGTTTAAACTGAATAAACATGCTTACGATTTAACACTGTAAACTGGACAACTGCATAACATCCACCAGAACTGTGGAGAATGCTCCATTGAATTCAAGCAATACAGGAAGAGCTTATCTGGCCTCATGCCAGATTTATATTTGTAGCTTCTGTTTCCAGTATTTCAGTCTCTTGCTAAAGTCTCTTCAGATTACTCTTATATTAATAAATGTTACTTCTGAGAATGCAGCCACTCAAGTTGTAAGGCTATGGCTGAGCAGAACAAGAATAATCTAGGTCACTTTTGTTCGTTATATATACATATGAATGTGTAGCAACCAGGTGGAGAGGTGGGATCTTCGACTCCACACCAGTGTCGAGAGTCTGAACTCAACGGTTCAAATCTCGGCATTGCTGGGTGTCACCATAGCCATTAGAATGCACATACCAGTGCACTGTAGCTGGTCCCAAGTTACATCAGGAAGTGCATAATGCAAAAAAACTATGCAGACCACGATATGCTGTGGCGAATGGGAGCAGCTGAAAGGATTTACATATACATATGCATGCGTACAGTAGTACATCTCTCAAGGGCCCAGGCATGGCATGGCTGAGCCAGTATTCAAATCCACAACATTTCAGTTGATAACCCACAATTCTATCGACTAGGCTACCACTTTTCTTATGAGTGCCTCAACATAAAACTGCAATAAATAATAGCTGACAAGCAAATGACTAAAAATCAAGAGGCTGCTGCATTTCCTTGTCAACTTCAAAGCAGAAGGCAGGAGGTAAAACATAAGATTCTAAAGCAATGGGGAGAGACAACTCTTTTAAAGAAACAGCAAAACGTTCAAACAGCAGATGGATGTAGAAAAAAATCAGATCAAGCGAATAGAGGAGTAGAAAAAGCCAGAGTAAGGATCCAAGACTATGATGAGAATAAGTTAGAGAAAAGATTAAAATCTTAAAAGTATCATATGACTCTGGACTGCTCAGAAATGAACAACCAAGCCATCAATCATATACAGTGCCTTGCAAAAGTATTCACCCCCCTTTTTACCTATTTTGTTCCATTACAACCTATGTTTAAATGTTTTTATTGAATTGTCTGCAATGCAGCTGCACAAAATAGTCTAAGTTGGTGAAGTGAAATTAGAGAGGCAGCACAGAGGCCAAAGGTAGCCCTGAAGGAGCTGCAGAGTTCCCAAGCAGAGACTGGAGTATCTGTCCATATGACCACAATAAGCTGTACACTCCATAGAGCTGGGCTTTATGGAAGAGTGGCCAGAAAAAAGCCTTTACTTACAGACAAAATAGGAAAGCTAATTTTGAGTTTGCCAAAAGGCATTTGGGAGACTCCCCAAATGTATTGAGGAAGCTGCTCTCGTCAGATGAGACAAAAATTTAACTTTTCAGCCACCAAGAAAACGCTATGTTTGGCACAAAACCAACACATCTCATCACCCCCAAAACACCATCCACACAGTGAAAAATGGTGGTGGTGTCTGTCTGGTGTATGTGTGGAACATGTTTATGTGTGAAATATGAAATTTCTCTCCAGTAGTACAGTACACCATCATCAGCTTTTCATATGTGCATGTTGGACCTGCTATGTTTTTCTATATTTAGCACCCCCGGAAAAACCTGACTGTTTTACACTCTGTTTTACACATTTTATGGACCACTGCCTCCCCCCAATCCATGACATCAAGGTTCCACTTGTTTCAACACAGTGCACATATTTTTTCAGCCTTTCAGATGAGAAGTCACGTTTTTCCCAATGTTTTTTTTATTTTTCAGACCAAAGTTAATATTACTTAAGGTCACCAGTGATTTTCTTCTTGCTACCATTCCCAGTACTCCCATTTTACCATATTTGTCTTATTTGTACAATGAAGTCAAAAACACAAATTAAGTCAATAGATGTCTGTAGTTTTGTTATTTTTTAGGAATTCTTGTAACTTTCTGGGCAGACTGTTGCTGACCCCTTAGAAGAAAATTCATTTCCAGCCAAAGTAATTCTGGTTGAGTGTAAATTGTTTGCTGAGTTATACTTTTTGTACAGACTAGACTTACTCATTTTCATCCCTGAATGAGCCAGCGGTTTATGGCTATGCTGTTCTCTGTTTACCTCGCATGTGGCAGAGCTTTCCTGCTAGAACTTCCTCCAGACCACCATGCTTCTTCTCTTTTCCATTTTACAGCTAGCACACTCAATCAGTTTTTCCTGCAGTTTTACAGAAGTTGTCTTTGTGGAATGAAGAAATGGGGTACCAGGTTCTTGAGATACATTGAATGTTCTGAATATTTATCATGTAGATTATCATACAATAAACTGTTTAAAGTATGTAGACACCCTACTATAAGCTTGATAGCATTGTGGGACATTCTCCTAGCACACTAGTGCTGATATTCTGGAAATCTTGATTCAAATCTAAGTTCTACTACCAGGTTCCAAATTGGCAACTGAGTCTGTTTGGGTAAAATACTTAAAAAAAACTGTGCAAAGGACAGCAGACCTAGGCGTCTCATCAGAATGCAGTTGAGATTCCCAGCAACGGAGGATGAATTGGTTACACTGAATTGTGAGAAAAAGGAACAACCACTATCCTCAGATCCCTCCTAGCTCCGAGAAATTGACGCCACTTGCGGACAAGGTCAAGGTTTCTTTTTTGTACAGTAAAATGTAAAGTGGCATTTGTGCATATAACTCTGTATTGTAGAACTTGATGAAAGTAATCATTTGCTGATCTGGTTATATCAGCTATTTATTAACTATTATAGATGCAGTGCCATCTGAGATATCACCGGTATAATAATAATGCACTGTAGACGGATAAATATGTGAATTATATCCATTCCTTCTTTGAGGTACATTGTTTCAAAACATTTCAATCATTTTTAACAAATTTATTACAAACTGGAAATTCTCTGCCAAGACTCAGACTTTTGTGGATATTGTTTCTCTACCAAATCATGATTACCTGTTTGAAATCACATTATTATTTGGTACTTTTTACCACATTGCTACTCCTAAATTACCATCCCATGGAATGTTTCAAGTCTAAACTGCAGAAATGGAGGTATACTAACAAATGAAATTAGGCTAACCATAAAAAAACATTAAATATTTCAGGTTCTGGTTTGCCATCACTGTAATTTACCACCTATTACATACTGTCCCAACATTTTCAATTTTAGGGTTGTACGCCCTTCTCAATGCTTTCTCATCTCTACATGACTGTATATACAACTCTTATATTTTAAGAAAGTCCAGTGTCTGACTCACGCTGGTAATTGTTGGGTATTTGCTGGATCGGGTTTCATCTTTTCCGTTCCCCGTCTCTATTCCCTATGCATCTTGTAAGCAGTTTATTCATGAGTCAGTACTCATAGGAGAGAGAAATAAGGTTTTGTATTTGGGTCCTGAGGTTGGGTTTTACTGAGTGTGGGAGGATGCTGGCAAAAGTTAACAGTAACAGGAAATGTCAATCATCCTACATGAGCCAATCAGCATTGAGGATGCTGGACGACTTAGCAGTTACCTCAGGGACCACAGCTGTGAGTGTGTGTGTGTGTGTGTGTGTGTGTGTGTGTGTGTGTGTGTGTGTAGTGCTGTAATTCCGTAACACAATCAACACTTAACCAGTAGAAAAAATATTGAATTACGTGTGGTCCCAATGGTTGCTTCTTGATCCAGCTGTATGCATTGTTCTCTGTGTTTGACTGAGAGAGCAAGAGAAAGACGTCAAGATGAAAAGAGAGAGAGAGAGAGAGAGAGAGAGGAAATGTGTTAAGAAAAACTGGTGAATAGAGAAGGGAGTTTGTAAAAGAGAGAGGAACGGAGGGAGTTTAGCAAGAGAGAAAGGATTGAGAGAATGAGATCCAGAGGTTTATGTTAGGACTCGGACTGACTCTACCGGACACATCTGACGGTGACTGGACTGTGTTGGTGAGTACAACATTTTACAACTGGTGTTCAACTTTTTTTTTTACCACTTTTGTATTTCATTTCTCATGTTTTAAGTTACAGAGGGGTGGAGTAGCATTATGTTGCATGTCGAGTTCTTGCACTGGTAGTGGTATGAATTCTGGGTTTGCTCAAAAAAGGTTGTACTTTCATATACTTAGTGTCCTGAGTTTGATTCTGACATCATGGCAATATTCACATTGTCAGCATTTAGCAGATTGTTTTATTCAGAACAACATACAGTTCACAGTCTTTTTTGCACCACATGGCAGTGGCATTCGTGATATAATTTAATGGACTGGCAAGGGCAAGGTGATTGGGGACAATTTCATTTCTGATGTAACTTAATTATTGATGTAATTATTTATATTTTTCTGTGTGGCCCAGTAATAAATAATCCATGGAGCGGTCTGCGACCGTTTGGGGACCATTGGTCTAAGCAATTGAGAGTTAAGGGCCTACCCCAAGGGTGGGGTTTGAACCAGCATCCTTTTTGGTTTAGGTCCAGTACCTTAACCACTGGGTTACAATGGCTTATAAATTAGACCATACTTCACCTTGCCAAGGATTAACTAGCCTATCTTGCTCTTGATTTAATTCTTGTTAGTTTGGTTCTTCCTGAACAAGTATTCAAAGTTTTTTAGGTTGGTCATAAAACAAGTCTGGTGGGTTGTACTTATGCAAGGAGGGACAGGTAACATGAAAACCACATGCTCTAGCCTACGCTGAATTTAGTTTATGCACTTATATTCCGCCGGTTTCCTTCCACAGTTCAAAGACATGCTACCAGGTTGATTGGAGACACTGAATTGTCCTGCATGTACCTGCAATGGACTAGCGCCCCATCCAGGGTGTTCTTGCGCCTGTTAAAGAGCTGGGATAGGCTCCAGCAACCTTCCCTGACCCTAATTAGGATAAGGGGTTAAAGAAAATGAACTGAACTGAACTTATATATCCCAATTTGGAACAGTGAGGATGGAAGGAATTGTAATTGGATGCACAAAGACTCAACAGTACTGCTGGCTGGGTTTCAGCAAAACAATGGTTTTCCTGCATGAAATGACCAGCAAGGACTGAGTCAGAATTTGAGGATTGGCGTTTGCTCTCTGGCCAAACCAATAGGCAGGTACTAGGACCCTCCAGGTCTGCACTCTAGCTGATTGCTAAGTTCTTACCAAATTCCTACGGCAATTCAGTGACTATCAAAAAAAAAAAAAAAAAAAAAAAAAAAAAAAATAAAAGAAATGAAGTATAAAGCAGCTAAAAACAGCTAAGAACTTAGTTTGTAAAACTTCCAACCAATTCTGTGAGTACAGAGAGGGGGTATGTTAAAATACAGTCCCTTTTTTTAATTGAGAAGGTGAGAGGTTCATTGAAGCGTCGCTAGATCCTCTTAGTTGATATAAGTAAGTTCCATTCACTTTACCATTGAATTTATGAGAGTAATTTAATGATTGCCATGAAATATCAAGATTTCCTTTTAAAAATTCTTATCATATCTTTCTTTAAAATTCATACATTTGCAACACAAAGGAAAATGATTGTTTGGTCATAAATTAATTATTAGGAAAACTCTTTGTATTAGGAACATTTTTTACCAAGATTCTTAAATTCTTTGTTTTTAATTCGCACCAGACTGGGGTTCCGGTGTGTGACAGTATACACTGCAGTTACACAATGCTTCTTTTGACTGGTGACCCCAGTAACATAAAGAGGTCAGTTGCTACACAATGAAATCCTGATCCACTCACTATTTCAGACCCAAGGAAACAATGACAATGGAGTTAGATTGTGTTGTGGGCATACACCGTAATACAAAACACAATGTTCACTAACTTGCGTACAGTAACATACTCACACAGGGCTTCTTGTGTCCTACTTCCTGTCTGGATGATCTCCAGCAGCATCTGGATCAATGTCCGAAAGAGGGAGAAATGGGGGGAAGGGAATTCGAGTTTGCACTGTGTGCAGTACAACTGCAGTGTCCAAGCTCACCAGGGAAAAATAATGAAGTAAATGAGAGTCAAAAAGAAAGCTACGAGAAAAGGGGTGTGCCATCTATCCTTGAACATCAGTGTCTGACAAATCAGATTTATAATGTTTAATATGTTAAGGTTGAACCATGTGCCCATAAGTGTTTACAATATTTGGTCATACATTTTTGGGCACTTGACAAGTTTTTTAAACTGTGGCTTTTCACCCACACATTTTGCAGATATTACAACTCCTACTAATTTGGAGTGTGTCCTTTTTTATTATTTTTCCACTTCGTCTTGCTATTTAGTGTAGACAATCCGCTGCTGGGGACCCCAGTGGTGTCCAAGAAGAGTGTGTCTTGACTGATTTGATGTCAGCTTCATCTAAGAAGAGCCACGCCCCCAATTTATGCATTCCTCTGCTTTCTGTACAGGTACCCTGGGTAAAAAGTTAAAAAAGGATGAGGATTAGAGGATGGATCTTAAAAAATGTGCTCCATATTTCATTCAGCTATATATTCATGGGTGTGTCAAACTAGCCCTTTAGTTACATCCTCCTAGTAGTAATTATGGTGATGGACAGGATAATTATTAAACAGGTAACACTGGTATTTAGCTCCTCCATATATCACCAGAAGAGATGAAAGCTCAAGTCCATTTGGGTGGTCAAATGAAGCTGGTTAAAGAGAATAAAATTTAGACTGGCACAAAAAGCAGGTTAGCCCATACTAAAGCATTTATTGTGATTCATTCTCCAATGATCACTTGGGGGAAAAAACTAGTAATATTTTTTTTTGTTTCAGATGTTCACTGACCATGTTGTGTGGAGTGGCAGGACACCAAAATTTTATTCACACCAGATGCAGTTTTGTGTACACAGCTGACAATGAGCACACAGAAGAAATAATCAGGGGTCAATACTGTCAGAGAAAGTGGAACAGGCAATACAATTATCTGATTTTACTAAATGTTGTAATACCCCACCAGTCTTTAAATGTAACTTAAATAGGAAAATATGTTAAATTAATTTCTAACATATAAAATGTGTTACCTGTCAAGCAGGCTGTAGGCGTTGTGATATGACAAAGCTGTTG
>JAYDZG010000005.1:8168096-8192146 GCA_034509265.1 Microcambeva bendego | reverse complement strand
GTGCTATCCACTAAGCCACCGTGCCGCACATGATGCATGTGTAAAATGTACTGAGAATATGGGTACTCATGCAGAACCGCTGCCTGAGGTAAACAAAGTGCTGTTGTGCCTTCTTAACCACCTGTGGGGTGTGTTCAGTGTGTTCAAATCCTCTGAGAAATGGACACAGTGAAACTTAAAGCTGCTCTCTTCTGTGGCTTTGTCTATAGCGAGAGGGGTGTGAGCTATCTCCAAAACCAGCTCCTTAGCCTTGTTGACGTTAAAAGAGAGGTTTTTTTTCTGGCACCAGTGCGTCAAGAAGCTGAACTTTCTATAGGCTGTCTCGTTGTTGGAGATCAGGCCTGTGATCGTCACGTCATCTGCAAATTTGATGGAGACGTTGGAGCTCTTACTGGCAGAGCAGTCATGTGTACACAGGCAGTAGAGAAGAGAACACAACCCATCCTAACCACATGCCATTGATCAGACAGGAAATCCAGGATCCAGCTGCACAGAGCACTGTTCAGACCCAGGCCACGTAGCTTAATGTCCAGGTTTGAAGGTACAATGGGGTTGAAAGCTGAACTGTAATCCTCAAATAGCATTCTCACATGTGTGTCCTTCTTGTCCAGGTGAAAGAGTAGTTTGTAATGTCAAGGCTATTGTGTTGTGGGTCTGTTCTGTTTGTATGCAAACTTTAGTGGGTCTAAAGTTGGAGGAAGTGACGAACAGATGTCTCTGAAAAGCTTATCAAATCATTTACTTATGGTATAGGTCAAAGCAACTGGGCGCCAATCATTAAAACAATGAAGCATTGACTAATGTGTTTAAGCGCTGATCTAACTTCCAAGTGCAGATCACAGATTTGACACTCCTGCTTGCTTGCAGTTTGTTACACATCTTACATTACTTAGCTAACACAATTCTTGTTTTGTTGTTTTATTTTGCACTAACAAATTTGCATATGTTAAATGTTGTGGAGAAAATGTATTTATTTTCTTTAGAAAATCCAATGAAGTAAAATTTACTAAGTGGGTAACACTGTTCGCTCACAGCAAGAAGGTCCTGGGTTCGACCCCCAGGTGGGGCGGTCTAGGTCCTTTCTGTATGGAGTTTGCATGTTCTCCATGTGTCTGTGTGGGTTTACTGTGGTTTCCTCCCACAGTCCAAAAACATGCAATTGAAGTGAATTTGAGATACAAAATTATCCACGGCTGTGTTCAATATATCGTGTGTACTGATTAAAGTTGTGGAATGAATATCCGTTTCCTGTCATAAATGTAACCAATGTTTAAAAGCTTAAAATCCCATAAAAATAAGCATTCAGTTGTTGATACAGATCCTGCTGATGTAGAAACGGGTGAGGAAGTGCCCACTACCAGTGACACTAGCAGTAAAATCATAAAGATATTTGTGTTCATTATAAATGTGTAAAATTTTCAATGAGCAAGAGGGGCTAATCTAATAAACGACCTGCCTCTACTTGAGTCTGGAATTATCTTAACAGTCGTATTTCTTTTACATTTCTAATTTCACTCATCTCTCTCTCTCTCTCTCTCTGCAGGACATTAATGTATGTATCCTGGAGAACTATGCAGAGTGTTCAAATCCTCGCCTCTTCTACATTGTGCCTTATTTCTGTGGTCAACACCCTCAGTGCAGGTCAGTGCAAAAAATCTTGTCCTGTCGTATTATTCTTAACATTATATATACAAATATTTAAGTGTGAGTGTGTGTGTGTGTGTATGTGTGTGGGTGGCAGGGAACCAGGTGCTTGGGCACTTGAGAGGGCCAAACAGAATGTTTTGGAGAATTTTCTTCTAGTTGGAATCTTGGAGGAGCTAGAAGATGTGCTGCTTCTGCTTGAGAGACTTCTACCTCACTATTTCAGCGATGTGCTGACCATCTACAACAGCCCAGGTACATCTTTATCTGGTGACCAGCCCTGGTTCTGGACTGCTTTTATTGGGGGACTGTGAGAACATCTGGAGGGGCAGTGTGAAAATATGGGGAGTGCCGATCCCAGCTCCCCATAGTACCGGCCCTGCTTGTGTTACTTAGTTTAGTCCTAAGCTAGATTCGAACCTAGGGAGAAAAATATGTACGCTGTGCTCTTCCGTATATGCTACACAAACAATGAAGCCGTTACGGGTTGCTATGCAGATGTACCTGCACACACACACACGTGTTAATAAGACTTACAATGAACACTACTTATAATAATGATAACCAAACACTTTCTACTTCTCACAGTAGCGGCAGAGAATGCTTGTGGTGTTACAGGTTTAGATATACATTTAAAAAGTATTTGCTTACCTTGCGCTTAGGGGGGCAGTGAGAAAAAATGGGAGTGGGCAAATTTTAAATATGTTTTAAATTCACAATATATCAACTTGAATAAAGTCACATTTCGTGAGCTGGCATGGTAGGTATATAAGCTCAATGGTGTGGAAGGCACACTCAACTGATTTGGTTTTGCATACATGCTGATTAGGACATTCCTTGCTAGGTGAGCCCACACGAAATATACATTGATTGGAAGAGCATTATAAAGCCCTGTATGTACTATCCTGGTCAGAGTAAACCATTTTAACAATTTAACTTGTTTGTCTTCTGCAGCATTTTGGAAGGTTGGCAACCTAACAGGCACAGTGAAAAAGCACATGCCCACGCTGGAAGCCCTACAGGTGCTCTACCGCCGTATGAAGTATGAGTACGACTTTTACAATTTTGTTCGTGACCAGTTCCATCTGGCCAAGAAGAAGATCGGCCTCAGATCGGCCCACCCAAGCCCTGTCCATGACCTCGATTTCTTGCGTGAGCTCTTCCTCCGAACCAACGACCCTCTAGAGGAGGATGACCAAGATGAGGAGGAAGAGGAGGAGGAGGAGGAGGACAATGACAATACCGCCCTAGAGGATGCCAACAACTGGTTTGTGCAGCCTTGAACACTGGGGTGGAGATGTAGCTGAAATGGAGTTAGCATTCCCAAAAGCATTTTGGGTGTGTGTGCATCAACTTCACTTAATACCCGTGTTTTTACGGGATGGCCCTTGGGATACTCCGTACTTCCAGAAGAGTTGCATGGATGGACGACCTTTATTAAATATATTTAAAGAGACTGATGGTGGTTCAAGAATTTTAACAGGTTGCTTATTCACAAACATTTTTGCTTTGTATTAAAAGAAGAGTAGTTTGATATTCCAAGTGTAAAAAAAACAAAACATTATAGACAGCAAAAGAGTCATTTTCGTCCCCAAATGTCTACATTTCTTTGTGTTTTTTAACTTTGTGCCCCTGACTTTTAGGAATGTGTTGCGAGCATTACTTGCATTGGTTATAATAGGAGGCCTGTTAAAAAAAGTGTCATCCTAATGACACTAAGATGGTGTGGCTGTCTTTTATGGTAGTCCACCACCGTGAAGATCCGGGTTTGAATAGGAGTGGTGCTATCAGCCAACTGGACATCTACACAGACAGAGTAGTCTGTACTGACTGCCTCACACCTAGTGTTTTACAGTGAAAGCCGACCCACCACAACCTTGATCTTCATAAAATAGTTTGAGACCTGTGTCCTCCAGTTTGGCATTTGTACCATGCTGCATCAGATAAATTATTATTTTAAATATATAGAATAAAATGTATTTATGCATTATGAGTGTATGCTGCTTTTCTAACACAGAATTAGAATCGTAGCACAGTCTGATCATAGATCTATATAGAAACATCTATAATCATTTTACATGATTACGGTCTTTGAGAAAAAATCAGTGCCTTTTGAATTCTTTTGAACTACACTTTTTGTAAGACAGATTACCTTGAATTTATTTTTGTGTAAAAATCCTCTTGTTGAGATCCACATCTTTATAAAACAGAACTTAATTTATTAATAAATGTATGATCACCTATTTGTTCTTAGTATTTTTTTTGGAGTTTACAATTCAGATACCCTATGCACTATGCTTCAAGTAGAACTGCAGCCACCACAGGCCAGGGTTCGATACTTGCTGAGAGATGACTCTCATTGCTCTGTATACTGTAACTGTACTGTAAGTCACTTTGGAAAAAGGCATCTGCTAAATGCTAAAAAATGTAAATGTCTTCTTAAGCATAGTTGTAGTTGATATTGCAGCATCAGCCTTTATAGCACTTCATACAACATACATTGTTTCACAGAAGCTTTTGAAGTTTGCAATTGTAACAAAGTGGTCAAGGTACTGGGCTTTTAAGTCTTGGATCCTCAGTTTTCATCTGCTGCTGCTGCTGCTGGTGGTGGTAAAACGTTCTGGGCTTCTAACTCCAAAACTTCAACCAAACTGCACTGATAATGATGAAGCAGTTCAGTAGTGCCATCATTGAAACATCTTTGCAGTTTTTCCTTAATGTCTTGAGCTAAATACAAAAGACCCCATAACACATGGTTTAAAGATAAATATAAAATAATGATCAAAAAGACTGAAAAAGTACACAGAGCAAGAGCATGTAAACTAATTTAGCAGTCCAAGAAACATTCATGGAAACATGTAGACCAATGGAAAACAATGGCGGATCCAGTAAATTGAAATTAAAGGATGCTTGATAAACCATGAGGGGAAAAAAGCTAACCCCAAAAAAAATTGCTAAAAAAAATTCCCAAATCGCCAATTATTTCTCTGACTTCAACAGGATAAGAGTTGCATAAAAAAGGGAAAGCTCAATTTCATGTCAGTAAACATAGTTTTATTATAACTATGTTTTACACTAAAAGAACACATGATGGCCATCCATCTTTAGATACAGCACCAGCCCAGATATCATCCCTTATAAGTTTCTAAATCACCTTTCAGAAACTTTACTCTTATCACTCTTAAACAGAATCTGGATCTTCTGTAATTCCCTGCCTAATTGGAAAGATTAGGCAGGTGAGCGTATCCAAGTGCGGATAGTGGATAGAGAAACTGGTTTTATCTGGGACACATGAAACGGGGGGTGAATGCACATGTGGCGTGGTAGTTTGAGTGTGACAGATGCGAAGTTGATGATTTACTTGATAATGTAAGGGTCGATATGCCGGGGTGCCAACTTACCGGACAGAGTGTGGACGGGAACGTCTTTGGCAGAGAGCCAAACCTCCTGACCAGGGACGTAAGTGGGACTAGGCAAGCGGCGACAGTTGGCGGAACATACAGTTGGCGGGACATTCAGCAAGCGGCGACAGAGGCGCATCTGATGCTCCACGGATGGCATGGCCAGGTCAGCTTTTTCTTTGGAAAACAGAGACAGTAGGTGGAGGAGCATGGGAGGGTATTAGTGACGTATTCTACCCACCCCAGATACTCACTCACTGGGTAGGCCAATCTTCCACGATGCACCGAAGGGCTGTCTTTACTTCCTGGTTTGCCCATTTACATTGCCCGTTTGATTGTGGGTGAAAGCTGGAAGGGAGGCTCATGTGGGCCCCAACGACCTACATAAGGCTTTCCACACTGCGGTCCTCGGTCGCAAACAATGTCTGGCGGGATGCCATGGACCTTGAATACCTGGTTGAATAGGACTTGGGCCATCTATAAGGTATAAGGATTACATGTTCCATGAGCCTGCCGGTATGTGAGGAAGAAGTGGAACCGGCTGAAGAAGAGCGCCCAATGAGCCTGCTGTGAATTCAGCCATTTCGCCATCTGGACATAGGACAGATTGTTGTTGTCAGTCCAGACAATGAACATCTGTTTGGCACCTTCAGCCAGTGTCTCCATTCCTCCAATGCCCATACATCCTATATAAACCTCCTAAAGAGCTGCTGTACTGACCAATCTTGCTGTACAGCATCAGCACCAGTATCAGTATCAGTCACAGCCAGATACGATTCTTTTCTTTATATTTAATGTATTAATGTACATTATTCTTCTGTATTAAAACCTGGTTACTGTGCTTATACTTTAAATGAAAACTGATTACAACACTACAATCAAATATTAATACATTTAGGAGCAACTTGATATGCAGAATCGATAATCATTAATTTTGTTATATTGTCATATTTATTTCAGTCTGTTATTTGAGACAATTTTAAGTCAAATATTGCTTTACATGTGTGTTTAATATTTGTTTGTGTATGTGTGTGTTTATGTATATGTGTGTAGTTGTAGAAGAGTTGGGATTGGCGATGGGATTGGCACTACTGCTGTACCCACTATTGCTGCTCCTAATCAGTAAGTTTCAGCACTTAGTTCTGGTGAATAATGTCGATTATTTTTCTTGATGTTGATCTTGTTGTTGGTTGCTGATCTTTTTTTATTCCACTGTAGCCGAGAGAGCTTTAGCACAAGCACAATGAGTCACAATTAATTCTTCTTAATTAATTCATAATTAAATTTTCTCTTTCTCTATGTTAAATAAGGCCAGGAGACAAATGCAGGTAAATCTATCATTTTATCTATCATTTTACATTTAACATTTAAAATAAATTACTTTTTGGATATTGACGCACTTCCATACTGTGACAGTTAATGCCATTCTCAGTTTTAACTAGTAAAATATCTACACATTTTTTCTATAAAGTTGTAACACAGACTAATCTGACCACTGAGAACTCTGAGCGGTGTCTATACACAGTAGATTTTTATGTACTGTGTAATAGATTTGATTCAGATGTGTTTATATGTGTAACCTGATTTTTAATGATGTGTTTCTGAGGTCCTCCCTACCTCTTTACCTCAGTAGTGTGACGTTTCTCATCCAATACTTTGATGGCTGTGCACATTTAGCAGTGATTTCTGATAATACAAAGACCTAGTTTTCTTACAATTATATGTACAGTTGATAGATTTTTTTAAATATTGTACTGAGAAGTTTTTTTGCTCTTAATTATGATTTTCTTGAGCTTGGAACACAGTAGTGAACCATAACCCATTGTTACATTTTATAAAATGTATTTATAAATGGGTATTTCTGAAACAGACTGTCATGCTAAGAGGAAATGTGTTTAAACAGTCAGATGTAACTAGATGTGTTTGACATGACTGTCTAAGTACTTATCAAGTGGATTATATTTCTTTTGAGCATATTGTCACACAGATAAAAAAGCATGTACATTTGTCATTAAAACAAAAAAGGATGTCATTTTTTACGACATAGTATGTCTTTATATTGGAAAAAATATGGTGTTTTATCAAGTTTTCATAAGCAAAATTATTTGAGCACACGTTATAATTTATTTTTTAATTCTGTTTAATTCATACATTCTAAAATGCTTATGTGGGAAAACTTAACATCATCTTTTTAAAAACCTGTAAAGTAAAAGCCTGTTGTCCAACTATCCTGGATAGATGAAATCACTGCATCTGAAGATGGACCAATAGCATCCAGAACTGTATCATCAGCATAGAGATGGATTAAAGCATCTTTAACAGAGTAAACTATGTCGGTAATATATAGAGATTAGGTTTGTATCTAAAATTGAACCCTGAGGCACACCTTTAGTAACAGATATGGGCTGTGAGAGAAATTGCTCTGGTTTACCTTGCTGCATCCTAAACCTTACTACAAATTAAAAATGTAAGATTTTCCCCCATATCTAAAGGGCCTGCTGTAGGTATTAGACTAGTAATCCGGTTCAAGTCTCACCACTCCCAGGTTGCTGCTATTTGGCCCTTGTGTAGAGCGGATTTAATACATTCTAATACAGTTTTCGCACTTCCTGAGCTTCATCAAGAGTTCCTCAATGGATCATTCCTGGGATTAAACAATCAGTTTGTCTGCCTGAGCTTGACCAATCTTTTGCTTACGAAACGGCATTGAGCTTTGTATTGCTGATGCTAAGCTCAAATCTACTAAAATTTAAACTAAAATCTGTACATGTTCTCATACCGAATTGCTGGTTTCGGCATATAAGGAAGACATCAAATGACATCAACATAAAAGTTTTAACTTGCTTTGTGGAAACCAAAAAAAAGCCAGTGGCAAGTGGACATGAAACCAGTCACTTAATTTAGACTGACATATTCAAATACAGGCATTTTTCTGACTCAAGAAAAGGCAGACAGAGAATGAGAATGGCATTCCAAAGTTCTCACACTTTTCAAATACCAATTAGGTATACAGCTCAAAACGTTCTGGGTTTTTTTTGTACTTTTCTCATGTTAAAGGTTAAAAATACAAGAAATAAAAAATCATACATGCTTTTGGGATTTGAATGTTTGCCATAACTGCCTTGACATATAAAAATACAAATATGTCAAAAAAGGCATATGCTCAGAAATAATCATTCATATTTCAATGGACCAGATATACTGTACATATCAGTATATAAAATCCTTCCATTTCAAAAAGTTTCATGTACAAATTGGCACAAGTATGGGTATATTTGTTATATATGAAATTGTACGAATGAACATGTATTACATTTTCGTATGGGAATTGCTAAACCTAAATCATACCGTAATAGCTATTTACTGCATTATATAAATTGTACACATACTCTAGGTATAGATATTTCATGGGGAGTTAATAAACTCATTATTGTCCTTTTTAAACATAAAAATAAGATGGAGTTTTCAAGTGTGTGTTTGAATCAGTATGTAACTCAGTGAGATTTGTAGAACATCCAGTAGTTGAACATCTGAGGGCGCCATGCTCAATATAATAAAATGTGATGCATTACGAACAAAAAGCAAGCTACCAGCAATTGAATGCTTCTAATAACTTGATTTCTGGTAAAACATATTTCATTTAGTTATGTTGAAGGTCGTTCAAAGTCTTCCTTTTAAATCCTGACCCAGCAATAGGGTTCAGTTCTGGGTTTTGGTTAAGCCAGAACAAACACTTGTTTGTGATGCTTGTTTGTGTGATGTACAAACGTGAATGTACAAGCTTTGTGTGATGTATAAACTTGACCTATCGGACATTTTGTTTTAATTTTCCCACATGTGTGGTTTATTTATTGAGTCAACCAGGCTCTGAAATAGCAAAGCATACATTAACACAGTGTTTGAAAGTTGAGATGCAGACAACAGTCAAAAAAATAATAATGATCTGGTCAAAACTATCTTCCAGTGTATTTTCTCAATGAATATATGGTGGTTAGTTGATTACAGTCTTATTTAGTTAATGTATAGAAAAAATGACTGACAGTCTGGTCATTTATAATATAAATGCTTTGCAGTAAATATTGAGTAAAACCCTGGATCACTGTACAAAAAGTAGATACCAATAAAATATATTTAGTGGGAAAATATTTAGTGGCTTTCAGTAAGACATTACCAGAATGTGTCAATGTTCACAGTCAAGCAAGGAAAACAGGTTATTTTTTTAAGGAAAATTTTATACTGAAATAAAGATTACCATCTACTCTGTTAATCACTTTTGGGAGAACAGTTGTGGTTTACATTTGGGTTTTCTATTTGGCGATAAAGGCTTTCAGTGTGGTTCACTGGTGCCCCAAAGCTTCAGAATATGCTTTACATTATATTTTTAATAGACAGTAGTAAAAATGGAAAGTGGTAGCCTAGCGGTTCAGGTTTTTATGATTTCAGTTGGAAAATTGCAAGTTCAAATACCAATTCAGTTTTTTCAGCCACTGTTGGGTCCTAAAGTTGGGTTCTTTATTATTATTATTATTATTATTATTATTATTATTATTATTATTATTATTATTATTTTAAAAGGTAGGATAACCATACACAAATACTCACAATATTATGATCACCAGCTAATATTCAGAGTACCTGCCAACAGCAGCTAGACGGGCTGGGAGTGACTTAATAAGGTCACATAAGGGTGCTAAGCAGCCTTATCCTTTTAGAAATTAATGAACCAGACCTACTTCCAATTTTAAAAAGATGTGTGTTAGCAGATTTGTTTTTAATTACATGTCAGATGGCATAATTGCATGAGTGACCGTGGAAACATCTTTTTTTTATTATGCAAAAAAACATTCAATAATGATATGAATTTAAATGCAATGTCTATTTTTTCAAACCCTGCTAAAATGTATTCCATTGGTAAGCAGATCCTATTAAATTCTATTAAATTTTGAGGTCAAGTCAACACCTTGATGTCTTTGTGATGTTTCTAAAACTAGGCAGACTCCATTATCCTCCCTAAAGACACTTGAAGGTTTGTAACAACATTAAAGTTGGTAGTACATAACAAAGAAATATTCTGTTATTCTGTTAACATTAGCAGCGGATTGTTTTTGTCATGATACCAACCATGCAGTTGAACCGCCTGCCCTAAGGGTTTAAGTGGTGAGCTGCCCTAATTGGGCTGAGTGCTCGCACTTGGCGTTCCCCAATAAAGCACTCAGCTGAACTGCTGCAGGAAGCGAGTGTGACCCGGGGCTCGAACCACGGACTCCCAAGTTTCAGTCAGACGGCTTTGCAGACAGCCGTCATGAGGACTGGTTTATAATTTTCCTTTTTATTTATTTTAACCACTGTTTTTATTTAATTATGTTTTAATATACTCGTGCAGACTCCTGTCTCCTGTCTTCCCGCATAACAGTTTAACTTTTAGTTCCATAATGTTTTCATGATTTCCTTATAACAATTTAAGGAACTGATGAGAACTGTAGAAAATTAGTAGTCATGGCCAATTTTCAATATACTGTAACACTTCAAGGTCTGTGATCTGGTCATCAGAAAACCCCTTTTATTTCTGTTGAGAAATCTTTATTTTTTTGTTGGATTTGACACATTTATCCATATATTACTGAATATATCCATTCATATATATACATACTTTATATATACATACTAAAAAACAACACGGCTCATTTTTGTCTAAATCAAGTACATGTACTGATAAATTTTGTAGTGTGTAGCTTTATTGTAATAATATGCTACCGGGACATCCATCCATCCATCCATCTAATCCACCCACCTTTTATCATTCATGTTTGCTGCTTTAAATATAACATAACCATAAATAAAAGAAATTAGAAAAGGGGGCAAATACTTTTCCCCAGAACTATATTCATAAAATCAATTAAGACATTCAAGTAAAAAAAATCAATGATGTATTCTGTTTTTATTAAATACATCTAATGAGGTTAACAAACCATTGATTTTTTATTTACATTTTACCTACTGTCTCAACTTCAAAATTGGATTTATTTTAGCTATGTAGTTTATTTTTTAAGAAATGTTTTTATTATTCCCAATATGTTATGTTATTATCATCACAAAACTATAAAATTACCAAACTTCACCAGCAGCATGAATAATCGGAAGAACAGGAAGAAGCTTGGACCCACAAAAATAAAATGTTACATTTTGCCTCTGTTGGCATTGCTGGTATTTTTCACAGATGATTTTGCCACTGATTATTTTTTATTCATCATCGAATGTTAATTCATAGACTCACCGTAATGTTCAGTACAACTAAAAAGCAAATAAAAAATCCTGTTGAGCAAATACAGCATTTCAATGTGTTACAGCAGTAGAAAATGAAAACTTGTTCTTCATTACACCAGTTTGTCTCCTTTCACACTTTGCCATGCGACAGTTTTAGTTGCATCTCGTCTTGTCTTGAGCTTCTTTTGTTGGGCTTGCTGCCCAAAGCCTCTGCCTCCTCTAGAGTGGAAGTCAGCGGCTCTCCCAGTGTCTCCGGCAGGAAAAATGTCAAAACTCCAATGATAAAAGACAGGATCCCGACAATGATCTACATCATATAGAGAAAACCAAGACAATTTTAGTTCATGGTCTAAAAAAAAAATCACAGATAAACCTCAATTTGATGGGCCTCCCCAAAAACAAATGTAATATCTCTACAGTTCATATATAAAAGGGCCATATATGACATGTCTGCATATTTCTGTGCAATAACCTATTAAACATTTGAATAATTTCATATATTGACATATTCACACAGAGATATATATGCTTGTGTATATGCAATGTATTTATTTAGACATATAATTTGATTTAATTATATATACAAAAGCAACTGGTCAGTAATACACTGGAATCTTTACCATGTGCCTTTGTCAACTAAGTTTTTTTCAAAACCATTACGACACTTAAAACTTACCAGCCTGAATTGTGGATTAAACAAGGTTGCTTTCAGTTTCATGGTTAGATGTTAAGGCACTATTGGATATAGAGAGAAGCTTTGGAATGGGGTGTTTACCTGAGGCAGGTAGATCCAGATGTCTGCAAGGTATACACAGAAAGGAGCCACTACGCTTCCGACTCGACATGTCATACTACCACTGCCCACAGCAAGAGACCTACAAAGTCATAGACAATAACATATGCAGTACAGTATCAAAATAAAAGAGGGTCATTCAACAAAGCAATGTATAGTAGCAGGTGCAGTAAAATAGGCTATCCTTATTTCATGTTTTCACTAGGGCTGGCTCTAAATCATTTTTATTGTCTGATACTGATGCCGATGCTGCAACTTGTATCTGCCAATACCAATACAAATCTGATGTGGTAACAAATATTCTGAAGGAATAAATGCAGAAGCTACAACATCACAGTTCATCACATAACTGTTTTTTTATTTTTATTTTACTTTTTCACTCATACATTTCCATGTTGAGTGAGGTTGTTTTGACCCTTTTGGGGTTCCATAAGGCATTAAATACACACATGATTATTTTATTATTTACATATTTAAAGTAGTTTTGGCAAATATTTACCAGGTGAGAGAAGTTATAACAGAGAACTTAAATCGTACAACATTCAACGAACCAAGACAGACAACAGGACAGGCTTATGCACTCTAACACGGACAACACTAACAATATACCAAGCACTAATCTACACCGCACACAATAACACCACAATCCACCATCTGCTGAAGTCGAAGTCAGAAAAAGCTATAAAGTGATGCATGTTTCTTTACTGGAACATAAGTTCCGCCTCCTTCCTTGTAATTGTGGGAAAATAGAAGGGAGAAAGTCCTGGGCTTGATCCTCGAATGTGGTGGTCTGGGTCCTTTCTGTGTAGACTATGCATGTTCTCCCTGTGTCTGTGTGGGTTTACTAAGGGTGCTCCGGTTTTCACCCACAGTCCAAAAACATGCACGTGAGGTGAACTGGATATATGAAATTGTCCATGACTTTTGTACTGATGGAACTCAAATAACCATAATCAATAAATGTTTCCTGTCAGGAATATAACCAAGGTTACGTTAACCACCCCCCCAAAAAAAGTAGGTAAACATCTGAAATGGCTGAAATGTCCTAGTCTAGCTGATTCTGTTATAGTTGTGTGTCTGCTTAGCCTTGAAAACAAAACCAATAGCAATAATTTAAACTTGGTAGAAAGCGTGCAGGGACTTGACTATTTTAAGATACTTCCCAGAGTTCATGTGGCCTACTTCTTGTTCTTGGATATTTTTACACCACCACTTACAGTTGACTGGGGCAGCTGTAGCAGTGTGGATATCTAAATAATAAACCTGTTGGCATGTTGTGCTGAAAGTCACTCATATTTCAGTTCAGAGTGTTCCATTTTACCGTATGACATTTTCCTATGGTGACTACGTAGCTCTGTGCACATATGGAGTCCTGTTTCAGAAATATGTATGCCACTAACAGCAAAATGTATTCATTTGTATGATGTTACTGGACTTGTTACGAACCTGATGATTGTGGGGTACAGCTCACATGTATATAAGTAGACCAGGCCGAATGCGATGGCAATGGCAAACTTTCCAGTCATGCTAAGGATGACTGCCAAAATGTCAATATCCTGCAACAAAGGACAGTGAAAGAGAAATTTGTAAAGAGAATTATTATTAGTAAACAGCGGTTGCATATAGTTGATCATTGTCAAATTACCATTAATATTCATGTTCCCAATAATAAATGAAACTAAGCAGCCAGCATCACAAACCCAGTTCTCTAACCACCAAGCCATGGCTGCCTCAATCTCCCTGATGTTGACAGTGGCTGCGAGAGCAGTGACAAGAAGTGCAGCATCTTCAAACACGCCTACTACTACTTGTACCCCTTCAAAAGTGAGAATAGCTGTTAGCCTCTGCCATGGCCTATGTCATGTGGTCATCTCTAATCCCTTTGATGGCACTGTATCAAGAAACACCACTCAACAATAGCTGATACGTATAACCACACAGACAAAACGACAAAATAAAAGATAAAACACTAAGACCCTGTCAACACAAACACATTCTGTGTATCCACAAAAGTATTTAATCGTTTAGTGTGGCATCCACACAGAAATTGTGTTTTGGAAGAGAGAGTGAAGAGAGATTTTAAAATGTTGGTTCTTGTGAACTTGCATCACTGTGCAGTGAAATTTGTCCTCTGCATTTTAATCCAATCCGTGCAGTTTAGTTTACAGAAAAAACTACTGCTCCTCTTCTACTACCATGATCAACAAATGGATACAAAGAACTGCATCAACCACAAGCTTTTTAATCCAACCTTGGAGAAGAATGAGAAGGACAGGTCGGAGAAAATTTTCATCATTTTTACACAGGCAATGAGTAAAACATAACAGTATAATAAGTATACAGTGTTTTCAGTGGTGCTGCATGCACCCATGTGAACGTACATTTTATTTTCTAATATGGTGCCGTTTTATGGAAATCGTTTTTGAAATGATGCCATTTTTGTGGACAGGGCCTACATTTATAAATTTGAAAAGTGTTTTTTTGAATGTGTTGCAGGTCTGAATTACAGGAATGGATATTTATTAATAAATGAAATGAATTTGAGCAGAATAAAACATGAGATAATATGTTCATATGGTCTGCAATGAAAGAAATGATTTGCATTAAGTATGATGTCCCAACTTTCTGATTTAAGGTCTACATTAAGTTATAAAGTAAATTAAAACTTGTGTATTATTGGCAATGGTTTAGAGAAGCACTTGAGAAAAATGTTTTCTTTCGTCTGAATGAGCAAAAATGTTCATAAATATGTCAAAAAAAATTAAGTTCTCTCATTAAAATGAGTTTAGTGAACTATATACTTTATGACGCCCTCTACAACATGCGTGATTTATTGCTACCCTCTCACTTAATCTCTGTTCCCCTATACCTATTTAGAACTGGGCTATTTTTATGTATTTGCAGCTTGTTTGACTGAACCCGCATGGACCTTGCATTGGACTGACCAATACTCTGAAAGGTTCAGTGATTTTCAATGACCTCAATTTATAATCATATACTGAGTCAGGGAATAAGTATTCAAGTACTTCTGTTACATACATTTATCCACTTTAAATGTACCAATCTTCCTTATTATGAATAAAATAATTGAGACAGGACTTTCCATCCATGATCAATATAATTGCGAATTTTATCTGTCTGTCCATTTTTCTCCATGGAATTCTCAGATTCTTGTCCAGTCACATGTCCAATCCCATGACTACATTATTGCAATTCACTCTGGGCACTACTAAACCCTGGCAGCTCATTACAAATGCAGCGGCCTGTCTGGTGTTTAACCAACCTAAAATACTGCCACATCACTGCAGCCTTCTCTTCACTGGCTTCCTGTAGCTGCATATATCCCATTTAAAACACTGATGTTCCTTTACAAAGACAAAAATGGCCCAGCAACAGGGTTCCTTAGAGACCCAAGTAAGCCTTGCTCTGTACCACACAATCTCAGAGCCCCCAGTCTCCTTAAACTTGATCCAACACTCAGGACTCAAGGAAGTAAAGCAAGAAGGCTCTTCTCTTTACAACACCCAAGTGGTGGAATGAACTTCCCTTGTCTGTCTGAACTTCCGAAGCTCTGTCTATAAATCTATTCAAGAAAAATGTAAAAAGGCAACTCATTTAAAATATACTCAGAGTAAACGTTGCTAAGTTACTTTTTTAACAGAAGGTGTGGGGGGTCTCTCCTGTGTAATGCAAACAGGACAAGTGGATTTAAATTTGACAATAGTTGCTTTCAATTATTATATGACAGAATTTTGTCAAATGATGAATCTAGTGTTGCCAGATTGCGTGGTTTCCCATCAAATTGGGCAGGTTTTGTTGACAAATGGTGGGGGCTGACAAAAATTTGGACTGGTTTGAAATTGAATTGAAATAGAATTTTCGAATTGAAATATAAATTTAAAATGATGGAATATACAGTGCTGTGAAAAAGTATTTTCCCCTTACAAATTTCTTGTGTTTTTGCACATTTGTCACACTTTATTTGTTTCATATTATCAAACAAATTTGAATATCAGATAATGATAACCTGGTTAAATACAAAACACAGTTTTCAATGATAATTTCATTTATTAAGAAACCAACCTGACATTATGTGAAAAAGTAATTACAGAATTGTTTTAATGCAGCCACAGAGGGTTTTGGAGCATGAACGGCCTGTTTAAGGTCATGCCACAGCATCTCAATCAGATTGAAGTCAGGACTTTGACTAGGCCACTCTAAAACCTTCATTTTGTATGGTATGATGTTCTTTTTCTGAAATGCAATGTTAGTTTTACGCCACATTTAACAGGACGGACACCTTCTAAAAAGTTTCACTTTTGTCTCGTCAGTCCACAGAATATTTTTCCAAAAGTCGTGGGGGTTATCAAGATGTTTTTTGCCAAATGTTTTTCTCTTTTGGTCAGCAGTGGTTTTCATTTTAGAAGTCAGCCATGGATAGCATTTTTGCTCAGTCTCTTTCATATTGTAGAATCAGGAACATTGACTTTTGTGACCTCCTGTATGAGTTGTCAATGAGCTCACTAGTGTGGCTAGTGAAACTGAACCAAGCTTTCCCAGAATTGTGGTTAATCACAGTTAATTCATGTAATGCAATTACTTTTTCACATAGGGCCATTGTCAAAAGTTTGATCTTTCCATTCTTGTGATTATATTTTAAAGGATGCAGAAAAGGAACCTGTATTTCCTTCCAGAGGGGCTTTAGGTACATCTAAGTAATCTGATATTGAAACCAAAGGACACCTACACACCCATACCTGAGGTACTGCAATTATAAGCATGCAAGCAACTCCACTCAGCAGCAGTGCTGGAGCACAGGTTAACTTTCTGCCCACACGGTCCATCGCAAAGCATCCGATCAGGTATGAGGGTAGTTCAACAGCACCTGCAAACCATCAAAGAACCTTGTCAGCTTCATCATTCTAAAACAACAAACCAACACCAACTAACACACACATTTTTCTTACCAGCCAAAAAGAGGTTGATGTACTGGTTTCCTCCCAGGTTGACAGAGCCCAGGCTGAACACATAATAGCCAAGTGAACCAATAAACCATATTGCCCAACAGGTGGCACTACGACCAGCCATTTTCCAGCTACCAAACATATCCAGGATGCTCAGTTTCTTCTCCGGTGTCTCCAGGTTTGCTCCCAAATGTCCATTATTCAGTGCCTTTCGATTTTCCTCTATTAGCTCTGACACCTACAGAATAAAGAAGGCACAGCTTGTCAGGGTTAAAACCAGGGTGTGACAAAAATATGTGGACACCTCTACTAATTATTGAGTTAGAAACAACTGTTGCAAAGTTTCCTAGAATAGTAGATGCTGTTCTTAATGTATAGCATGGATTAACTATATTATTATTATATATTATAACTATATATTATTGCCCTTGCATTTGAAATTGGTTGTCCAACAAGCTCATGTGTCCACATTAGGAATGTAACAACAATCTACCCACAATGCAGGACAATTCACAATTCTGGGTTCATAATGTGATTTTTCACTGATTATTTTTAAAACATATTTGACAAATTAGTGCAAAGTTACATTTCACTATTTCTTTTTGAAACAAAATAAAGTAGTTGTCTATTATGGTATATTATATTTTGTTTATACATATAAGGAGCCAAACTTCAGAAAAAAACCCCTATTTATTTCTGAAGTAGATTCAAACTATGCCAAAAGTACTGGATTCCTATTTTTCTGTTAAAAAAATATAGCGGCAGGACCCTTTGCTTTTTAATTTAAATATTGATTTCTCTTAAATTTCTCATCACTTGAAATTGTGAATTAATTGTGCTCACATGAATTAATTGATAACAATTCTCGTGAATAATTACCCATTCCACATAATTTTGGCCTTATAGAGTATCATAAGAATCGGGTGGCACAGTGGCGTAGTGCTGTCACCTCACAATAAAAAGTCCTGAGTTTAAGACCCAGGTAGGTCAATCTGGGTACTTCATGTGTGGAGTCTGCATGTCCTCTACGTGTCTGTGTGGGTTTCCTCCGGGAGCTCCGGTTTCCTACCACAGTCCAAAAACATGCCACCAGGTTGTAGATGTGAAATTGCCCCGTAGATATTTAGATATCTAGTAACTACTTGGTAGTGCTGGTACCAAGCCCGGATAAGTTAGGGAGAGCATCCGACGCAGGATTGTGCAGGAAGGGCATTCAACGTATCAATATTATATTTCAGCTTAGAGAGGTCTAATCTCAAAATTCAGTGTTTGACACTGAATAAGAGAAGAGTACCTTAAGTCTTGGTTCTAACCCATTAAATAGGGCCATGTTGTCCAGCAACTCCTGAGTCTCCTGATGCCGTCCTTTAGCCATAAGATAGAAAGGAGTCTCTGGGAACTTCCAGCAGTAAAGTAGGAAAGGAGAGGTGCTTAGAGTCAGGACGATCTGGTAGATCCACCAGACTCGGACCAGGTAACCTACAAGTGCCACAACCATGATGCCCACTGCAAAGGCTGCATGCACATGCATGGAAGTCCAGGTCCGCACCTTACTGCCAGTGAATTCCGTAACGTAAACAAAGACCACGACTAGATAGCCGCTTGACACCTGCAGACAAAGTAAAAGAGAGTTAGAGACCAAATGTAAATGGGTGTTTGTACATAATGGTCAATGTATTAGCCTACCACCACAGAGACCTGGGTTTAAGTGCTGGATAGGCCATTGACCAGAGTCAAAGAGAGGGAAAGATTTTACCAGATAAAAAAGAGTAAATTGACATTTTGGTGGCACCTCTTCTTAAAACATGAGCCCACAAATGCTCAGAGTTTGAGCTCGAGTTTAGTTTGAGTCTTAGCAGCTGACCCAACTGACCAAGTCTAAGTCATGTCATTTTTTTTTCTCACCATCACTAGTGACTTCTGGGTGGAGGACCCAGCTGTTCTGGAGACATAATAAGGAGGAAGGAGAAACTATATGTATGTATATACAGTGAGGAAAATAAGTATTTGAACACCCTGCGACTTTGTTCTCCCACTTAGAAATCATGTAGGGGTCTGAAATTTTCATCTAGGTGCATGTCCACTGTGAGAGACATCATTTTAAAAAAAATCTGGAAATCACAATGTATGATTTTTAATAATTTATTTGTGTGTTACATAAGTACACAATATACAAGTAAAAAATGCACATGTCCCAGCTTATTTGGAAGCTGGGGTCAGACTGCAGTGTCTTGATCTACGGAAATCTTAGTATTGTCTGCGTGTCTTTGGACTGTAGCTCCAGGAGGAAACTCACAGGGACACGGGGAGAGCATGCAAAAATGAACTGGCCAGCTGCACCAAGGAATCATAACTTTTTTGCTTTTTGGCGACAGTGCTGAATCTGATCAACAGATTCAATAATGAACCAATAACTGTATTGTTCTGCAAACTGTTTGTAACAGTTTCGGCCCTGAACATAACAGAAAGGGGTGGCCATGTTTTTATTATTTATTGTGCAATGTGGTCAGCATAATACAAACCCAGAATGGTAAATTCAGGACTCCTCGCTGTTTTTATGTCAAATTTAGGTGGGTTTACACTATCCAGAAATAACATAATGACTACTGACAGGTGAATAACACTAACTATCTTCGGACTAACTCTTCTTCCTGACACCTAGTGGATGGGTGGGATTTTTTAGGCAGCAAGTGAACCTTATATCCTCAAATATGATGTTAGAAGATAGAAAAATGAGCTAGTTTAAGGATTTGAATGGATTTGACAAGTATTTTAACTGATTTGACAAGGATTTGAACTGACAAGGGTCAAGTTGGTGATGGCTAGTCGACTTGGTCAGAGCATATCCAAAACTGCTGCTGTTATGGGGTGTTCCCAGTCTACAGTGGCCAGTATCTGTTGACAGTGCTCCAAGTTTCTGCTTTATCTGTGTATTTTGCTGCAGGTGTTGAAGTGTGTACTTTCACATATTTATTTACCCACTCACATACCTAAGAGCAATCTATAGCAGATAATATACTTTCTAAATTTGGCACACACTCTTCCAATTTCACAAATGTAATGCCCAAAATAATACATAAGTAATAAAAATGAATCACATTTGCGGGAAAGATCATGACAGCCTTACCATAGCGAGTAGGAAGCGCATAACCATGAAAAAGTAGTAATTTCCAGTAAATGCCACTGTTATGCCAAATGCAAACTGGCACAAGCTGGTGGCTATCAGAATGGGTCGTCTGCCAACCCTGGAGAAACACAGGGACACAAATGTTTTTCTTTTTTTAATTTAATTTGCATGTTTTACCTATTTATGCTTTATTCATGGTCTGGGTCAGAGTGGAATGCAGTACACATACCAGACATTGTATAATCTATCTTAGGCCTTGGCCAAACGTCTGATTTTGCTCATCGTGTTAGTCTGTGACTAAATGACTGAAACACATGTATTTGTGCAAACATTCTAACATCCAGTAACAAAGCCTATCAAATGTAACTGACCTCATCAGTACCTTTTATTTTCTTAGTTAATCTTAACCCAAATAGTCTTCCACTGGGATACCATTCATATTCATGGAGAGTACATTAACCTGCCTGGCTACCCCTTTGATGCATTTGAAGTCCCTTGACCATCTCATTTACTCATGCATGTGATGCAGAGTATCTTTTGCCCACAAATTCAGCTAACCAGGGTCCTTACACAGCATTGAAAATCATTTTTCCACACAGCAGACAAATGGCCAATTTTATCTGCTGCAAGCACTGCCAGTTATGCCCTCAAGAGGACGTCTGGTCAACCAATAGCGGCGGTGAGATTCTAGCATGACATGTATAGTCAAAACAATAAACATAAACATAAATCCCATTTTTTTCATTAATATATTTGCTTATATATGCCCAAAAGTGCATGGACACCCATCCTAAATACTGTGCTGGTGTTTTAGCCACACTGTGGTCCAGTTGGGAGAAGGCCCTTTCTGTCCCAGCATGGATATGTGCTAAAACCAAACTACATAGGTCCATAAAGACTGTTGTAAAGGGACTACAGCTGCCTGCTGTAAGCCCTGACCTTGACCTTTAAACCTTTAAAATAAATTGGATGAGGCTGTCAACATGACCAACATGTCTTGATGAATTGGAGGAAACTCTATAATATAAATATCCAGTTTTAAGATGTAATGTTTAACAAGCTGATGTTTAGCTATGTCCACATATTTTTGGTCATATAGTTTAATAACAAGTCCTAGGACTGACAGCAAATGTAAGTTTTTTGTTGTTGCATTTCAACCCTTGTCCCAATTGTTATTATACATTGCACATGCAGTTTATGTTATGGGCCTGTTTACCCTTATGATGGACACAGGGATTCCTCTGCACAATATTAGCTTCATAATCACAAGACTCCATGCATACCTGTCAGCGATGTCTCCAAACACCAGTGCTCCAATGAGAACTCCAAGCATAAAGGTAGGCTGGGAAAGCTTGGCAAGCCACTCCTTCTCACACACCAGGTCCCATTCGGTCACAATGCTCTGCTCTACCTGGCTATGATCAAACACATAGCCACTGCACGACTCCACAGACTTATTGCCTGTAAACTCATACTGGAAGTCCAGCGGGTTGTGACGCAGCACTTTACGACACGGACCGAGCTCCCATTGTTCTCCTATAACTGTCTGCACAACCACCGGCCCACCTCCGGGTTTGTAGAAAGGCCAGATCTCCTCCAGCAAGGGAGCTGAATAGTTGCCATACAGCACTCCGGTCACGTTCCATTGTGTGCTGCAAAGAAACTTTGGAGTCTCCACCAAGAACACAGAGGCTAGGTAGTGAATCCCACATGACACAGCTTGGAAAACCGCAGCAAAGTAGAGACAGGCTTGAAACCTTGCAGAGAAAAAAGAATAAACTATTTATTTGCACGAAACCTCAGTACAGCAGGACCTTAATTCCTATTTTTGATCAAAGGCAGAGGGCAACGAGAGGTTTTGTCCCAGGAAGTGTCTGACTGGAACTTTCCCAAAACACCATGAAACTGCTTTTAGTTAGCTCTTTTTCTGCTGGTTGGGTATTCTGAAAGCAGTATGTTGTCCACCGGTAGGGTCCCCAGCTTTCCTTGGCTCCATACTCTCTGGTTCTTATGTTCTGATTGAATCACGTCTCTTGAAATTGTGATTCAGACTTGAACCTGGAGGTTATATAAATCAAGAGACAAGAGAACAAGAAGGAAAAAAGAATGCCAAGCCATTTGGAAACCTGAAACTGCTCTGCTTTTTGGCTTAGACCACTTGGCAAAATCCCAGTTTCCAGTCAACAAAAGGACCAACTGGGACCAGACAGCTTGGATAAATTTCACTCATGTGTTTAACAAAATGAGAGCCAAAGGGACAAAGTTATTTCTTCTGATTTGTGAAGCTGCACTGGTGGTGCTGGTCCCTTTCCAACCATTCATTCATTCATTGTCTGCTTAAATATAGCTTTACCCGATGCAGTGTAACAGTGAGTACAGTTCACTGGGCGAAATTCAGGAATCTGCCTGGACAAATAACCTTTATCACCAGTTTATTTAAAATATGCTTCACTTAGTAATTAAAACTCACTTTATTATAAGACCGGATTTTATAGCAGACTATATTCTAAATTATTGGACAGTACTTACAAACCATTTGAAACCAAAAAAACAGCAATAAATTAATTTATTTATTTGTTCACAAGGTAGGAAACATCCTGGACAAAGTGCCAGTCCATCACAAGGCAAAGATAAAATACTCTGTATATAGAGTACACAAGGATGTGGAGTAAGCTGGAAAAATCATAATGTAATGAAAAAATAAACCATAAGTAGAACATTAAATGCATAACGATAAAAATAAAGAAACAAAAGTAAAACCTGCTGCATGTGCCACAGCCAGGCATTTATCGTCTGTGCGGACTTCTCTGTGACCCTGGTAAACCATATTCGGCACGACGCAGCAACCTCACCTCACACACCACTACAGTCAGGAACGCTAAGAGGCTGCAGCTCTGGAACATCTGTTAACATAGGGCCGATGACAGCTCACGAGCTGTGGCCAGCGTACAGATCGTGTTCCTCCACCTGAGCCACAGAGCCACGCATCACACACTATTTGCCCAGCATCACGCTTCCGTGGTTCCCTTTTCATGATACCTTGCATGGTTAGGGACAGAGTAATGACTGGACTCATTCAGAGAGGTCAGTCACGGTACTGGTAGGGAGACCTGGAGATACCATAGCTGGATCTAGAGTCTGAGGGAAGTCCGAACAGGTGGTGAATGCCCGTTAACACTGCACTGTGCGCCTTCACTCGTCATTGCCTGAACCAGTGCTGAGAATCACTTGAAGGAAATACTGGAGGAAACTGGAGCGCCAGCTGGAAACCCAATCAGATCCAGGGATAACTCAGGATCTTTTACTAAGCGCTACCAATCGAGCCAACGTGCTTGTTTACCCTGTGAAAATCTAAGAAATCAATTTGATTGTTTTATTTTATAGAGTGTACATAGTGAAACCAAATAGTTGATGGCAAATACAAATAGTTAAAAGATAAACTAATGCATTAAATGTTTTTTCTTTATTCCCAACTTTTCCTTCATCGATTTTCTTTAAATTAAATTTTTAAAATAATAATAATAATAATTCATTTTAGTTTTTACACCGGATGCCCTACCTGACACAACCCTTCTTATTTATCCAGGTCTGGGACCAGCACTACAATGCCCTGCCTTATACATCCTAGTGGCTAGGAACATGTAGGGCAATTCAGTGTCTTGAATGTTTTTCAACTGTGGGAGGAAACTGGAGCACCTGGAGGAAACCCACATGGACAAAGGGAGAACATGCAAACCCCGCCGAGAAACGACTCACCACACCTGGGGATCAAAACCAGGACCTTCTTGCTGTGAGGCAAAATAATGATGATATGTAATTATAAGAGATTCAATTAATTAAATTATAATATAAAATAA
>JAYDZG010000005.1:7944529-7954725 GCA_034509265.1 Microcambeva bendego | reverse complement strand
TTTTTCTCCAACGTTTTGGCATTGGGCAGCCAATTTTATCCAAAGCAACCTAAGGTAAATAGTTTTGGGGTTATAGGGTTAAAAGCCTTAATCAGCCTAAAAGTGGAAACCTGGTGGTGGTGGCATTTGAGCCAGCAACCTCATGGTTACTAGTCAAGCACTTTAACTGCTAAACTACAACTACCCCTATGATGTTTTACTCTTGGTAATTAGGTTATTCTGACATATCTAAATGTATGTTTAGTTTCCAGAAGAACTAATGTAAATATAAATAATCTGTGCCAGACCTTCCATCTTTCTAAAATCTTAAATTATCTTAAATCTTAAATTTCTTTAATTATTTTTTAATGTTAAATTAAACAAAGTGTAAATATAACACTGTCTTCTGTCAGAATGTTCAATTTGTTAAACCATTAGTAACTCAAGGTTCCACTATCCAGCAAAATAAAACCATGCACACAAGAAAGGTGTGAAAATATTTCATCCACTTTTTTATTGTTTTTAAAAGGCAAAAAGTCAAAAGTCATCATTTTTTAAACCTTCTTCTTTGGAAATTCTCGTCTCTGTCACCTAAAAAACAAACGAAATACTTTCCCCCTGAAACAAACTGCTTCATCTTCAAGCACTGTCACTCCTCCTCGCTTCCTCTATCTACCCCTTCCATTCCTTCAGCCGGCACCTCATTCATACACACACTGACAGTGTTCTGGCCTTTAGGCATCACACAGGCGCTGCTGAAGAGTTTTTTAGAGGCTGATTTTAGACAGCTTTGTGCTAACCTTCCTATCTTTTATAAACACACACAGTCAGTCACACACACACAGCAACAAAAATTGGTCTCTTATATGGCAATGTGAACATCAAAAAGCAAATGAAATCTGGCTTGTTCTGTTCTGGGCCATTTTTCCATGTACTGTAAGTAGATGTCTGAAACCGTGGACATTTATAGGGAGTTATTCATGTTTAATCCTATATTTAATACTTTTAAATTGGTTGCCAGGTTTTTAAAAGGTTGGGATTAAAAGGTTTGTCTCTATTTTACCCTTTTGGTAAATATCAAACAATATAATATTAAACAAAGAATTCACACTTTGTCACTGCACCAGCAATCTACATTTAGATTTAACACTTTTATCCTAATTCACAGTTTGTGGAATTGGGGATTTCTAATGGGCTTTCACTGGTGCCCAAAGTGGAACCAATGGAGGAGCTTGAACTGGCAACCTTCTCAGTACTAGTCCAGTACCTTAAACAGGAGGTACTAATCCAACTGAGCTAAAAATCTAATTGAGTTATTTACTTCAGCCCAGGCCTTCACATTAAACATTAAGCATGTTCTCAGAAATGCTTTTTTTTGTTTGTTTGTTGACTGAACTCACACAAAATCTTGTCTGAATTCCCAGAAATCTGATATATAAATAAACGTATAAAAGTAAAATAGAAGTATAAAAGTAATATATACAGTAAAAGTAATTTTTTCAGTACATTTAAATTGGCTGCACGGTTTTAAAGGTATATTGGCTTAAAACATTTAACTTTATTTTCCCTAATATAAAATAATAAAACAATGAATTATTAAACAAAGCTGTGTTGTATAATTCCCACTTCACACATCACAATGCTGCATTTACATTTAGCTACTAAGATTTGTGACTTAAAACGACTTGGGTAATCAAACGTTGCTCAGGGATCCAACGGTGGCATCTAACCCAGTACCTTAATCCAGCTACTGACCTGCCAATCCAATTTAAGATCTTTGCGATCAACATTCAGAATTAATACCTGCTTTCAGAATTAATACCTGCTTTCAGAAATACCTTTAACCATAAAATGTAAAATGGGCTTAAATTCATGAACTATTAAAAATCACATATTTCCCAATATGAAAATGAAATGGAGAGTTCCACATTTAAAGGCAGTCATTAGTCAACACTTAGAAATGTAATGGTAGAATAAATAGAAGCTACAATACACAGCACTGCCTACCTTAATGGTTAAATATCAAAAATGTCATCCATCATCGATAAATTCCCTTCTGTGTTTTGGTAACCACCCCTCCAACTTTGCGAACTTGGTTTCCCATGTTTGACTAAGTGATTGAAAACTGAATTGCCTGATAGGATAGCATCAGTCTAAATTCTTCAGTAAACATGAGACACTTCAATGTGTGAATTTACAATGATCAATTGCTACACACAAACCTTTTTACACTGGTAAACAGTTTCGATGGCTGTGAATTTGGTAGTAATTATAACATTGACTCCAAATTCCAAAGTTTATTATATATCTTGCAATACTCTAAAGCCTAATAAGGACTTTGGCTGTAATTCCCTGGCTGTTCCTTTTAGTCAACACAGTTCTTCAACTCTACAGTCAACATTATTAGTTGTTCAAGAATTATCAGCAGTCAGAAGTTATACATTAATATTTGTCCATTTATTATGGTGCAATACAGTGTAAATGAGCCTAAATCATTAATGGGGGAAGGAGTAAAGCACAATAAATCAATGAACCCTAATATATTATCTGTGTTATGGGGATGTGACATGGCAGGAACTAATCTTTGCCCTTATGTTTCTTTACATTTAAAGCCACTAATTACAAGCAGTTTGAGATAAGTTTGTGGACATCTCGCTATTCCAATAGCAAATGCATGAATTTTAATGTATTTAGAAATAAGAAAATGTGTTTCCATTTAGTCATTCTGGCTCATCATAATGATCAAGGTAACTTTTCACATAAAGAGATTTTAGCATCTTGCCAGTTTCAGTCCCTTTAAGAACGAGCCGTTGAAGCTCTTTCACTTGTATGAAAATAAGCTGTCGCTGGCCATGCCCCACACAGCTCATGTTTACCTGAGCATTTCAACACCTAAATGACAAAATACAAATTCCAACAGTAACAATGTTTGTGCACCAAGCTTTGTTAATGTAAATGCACAGTCCACCACCTCTGGTTTCTGTAAAAATCATGACATTACAGTCCATAAGTCTCTTAATGTGTGTAATGTCTGATTTCATCCATTTTGTTTACCAAAGATCACACATTAGTGAGAAAAATGTTCAGTTCGGTTCAGTTCATTGTCAACCCCTTATCCTAATTAGGGTCGGGGAGGGGTGCTGGAGCCTATCCCAGCTCTTCAACGGGCGCAAGGCACATGGTAACACCCTGAATGGGGCGCCAGTCCATGGCTGGTAACTACAGGACAATTCAGTGTCTCCAATTAACCTGGTAGCATGTCCTTGGACTGTGGGAGGAAACCGGAGAACCCGGAGGAAACCCACGCGGACACGGGGAGAACATGTAAACTCCACACATAAAGGACCTAGATCACCCCACCCAGGGATCAAACCCAGGACCTTCTCGCTGTGAGGCGACAGTGCTACCCACTAAGCCACCATGCCGCCCATGAGAAAAATGCTGGGCAACTAAAGCCGATGCGGTCTTAGCTTTAGCTTAGCCTTTAGCCCTCTGCGCTTCCCTGTTGTTTCCAGTCTGAGAGCACTTCTGCCAGGCCGTTTTGAGTGCGTAATCTCCGGTGTTTTGGAGAGCTCAGGGATGAGTCAAACATTGGTGATAACGACATTGGTCGTTGTAACTCAGACCGATATTCAAAGGCTCCTGATGGGTGTAAAGCTGTTCTGTAGGAACAGACTTTTAATGAGGAGGAAAATCCTGCAAAATGGTAAAATCTGGTCCAGATGTAAGACCAGTACACCAAAATTGCAGATCTTCATTGTATCTAGTGGGTCGGGCTCTGTTGGGTGTTGACCGGTGAGGGGTGGTGCCAGGGTGCTTCTACGCAAAATGATGCAAATTTCCCCGTTAGGACATGTTAATGGGGGAGAAATCAAAACAGCTCATTTCAGCATATGATTCCTGACATCAAAATCTATTGCCTGACAGAAAATTAATGGATGTTTTTTTTTCGTGCTTGGTTGATCAGTAGAGACCAAAGTGGAAATACAAAAGCAGGTAAAAAGTGTGTTTTGCATATGTGACCTTATAAAAAAAAGCAAACAGACAAGCCTAAAACCCCAATTTGGAAAAAGTTGGGATAGTATGAAAAATGTAATAAAAAATTAATATATATATTTTTAATGCATGGTTCCTTACATTGAATTTTCATTCACTGCAGATAGTATGAACCCAATACATTTAGATCATTTTGCTACTTAACTTTGTTACTTGTTTGTTAGAAACACTGTAAGATATCAGTTCAGTTAATTTTCTTTAATCACTTATCCTAATTAGGGTCGTGGAGGGGTGCTGGATCCCAGCTCTTCAACGGGCGGAAGGTGTGTGTGTTTGTGTGTGTGTGAGTGTGTACACCAATAAATGAAAGCTAATTTACTTATATATATTGTATAAATGTTGTGTCATGCTGTCATGCACGATCCAGCCTCTGTGGGTTTCTGGACACCTGCCATGCCCATTTCTCCGACAATGATTGGTCTCCTCCTGCCAATTAGCCCCAGCTGCACTGCTCTTCTGGGGGCATTTAAGCCTGGTGCTGAGGAACCGCTGAAGAAGATTGTGCCATTATTTCAAATTGTGCAAATTATTGTTTCTTTATTTTTTTTATTATTTTTCTACCTCTATTGCTCATGCATTGTATTTTTTCTGGACATTGGGTTGGTTTATTAAAAGACTTTTAGACTTTTAGAGCCATAAAATCAGTGTTTATAATTATTGATGCTATGTGTGCCTATATTTCAATTTAACGTCATTCAATTGTATCAAATGATGAACTGCATCACTCGATATTTTTTAAAAAGCAGCAGATCCATGTCTGTGTACATCTTTATTATTCGTGCCTTCAATTGATTGATATCTATTTTAAAGTTTGATTGTATACAATTGATAGTTGATGCTCAGAGCCGCAATTGAGCGCAGGTACAAGTTTCAAGTTTTATTTGTCACATGCATAGTCTACATGGTACAACCCTTGTTTTGTTTGAAAACAAAATACACACTTATATTAAAACAGAAATATAAAAATACAAAATTACATTATATACAATTATAATATCAAAAGATTAAAGTACAAAATGTATTACCAAATGCAATAGAAAAATAGAAAACAATAAATAAAATAAAATATAAAATAATAATATATTTAACTGACCAGTGTAAAGAGACCAGAGTGGAGTGCAAAGTGTCTAAAGCGTATGACACGTTTTGCAAAATAGTGCAGAAACCAGGAGAAAAACTGAACATCGATTGTGCAACATATGCACACGTGTGTGAGAGAGAGCACATCAGTTTTAGGTGGTGGTGAAAAGGGAAATCGGAAGGTATTGAAGTGGTGGAGTCAGCTTTTAGTAATAAATCTGACAGCAACAACAAAAACAACAAGACTTCCGATAGTCTAAGTGCTGAACAATAGTGGCGTCGCACAACGGCCTTCAGTACCAAGAGCAGCATCCATCATTCCTGTCGAACATCCGCATCTCCTTACTGAACTCATATTTCTACTGTTTCTGTATTATTATTATTAGTATTATTATTATTAGTATTATTATTATAATTATTAGTATTATTTTTATTATTACAACATATTTTATTGTTGTCTATATTGGTATTATAGTATTATAATTGCATTATTATCTTTATTATATTGTTGTCGTTGATGTTTGAGCTTCTAGATGCAATAATAATAATAAAATAACACTGTTAACACTATAAAACTTCGTAATACTAAAGACACTGCGAAGTTAGATAAATTTTGGTTATACGAACATTTTGCACAAATAGCTATGTTTTAATAATCTACACCTTTTTCTAACATAGATTAGAAATAAGATGTGCTTTTACGATCAAATGTTTGAAGTCAGGCATATATGTCGTAGAAAAAAAGGGTATAATCGTCTTTATAGTTCTGGTTTACTTCGCTAAAGTGAATGCGATGATTTATGATTTAATGAATGACAATATTTATTTATGTGTTTTAGGCTTTTCGGATTTAAGAATCTGAAATTTCAGAAGATGTAGTTTTGGCAAAATGATGTGGAGACTTCTGCTGTAATCTGAAATGAAAAAGTAGATTATACCCTATTGACATGTATACAGATAAAGACAAATGTAGTCTAGTTTGTTGAGATAATAATTATGTTAACATAATTACATAATGATTATGTTAACGTTCGTTTATGTGAATTGTTTTACACAAATTTGGCCAACAGACGTAGACTGTTGTGTTCATGGCAGTTATGCATATTTTATGCAATTGCAGTTTTAGGTCTAATGTACAAGTCAATGCGTTTAAAAACAACATTTAAAAAACAAGCAAGCAAAGTCGATACACCCTCCCAGGATATTGTTTGTGTGTTGGATTGTTGTAATATAATCGAATGCAATATTTAACTCAGTATCAAATCTTACATCGACATGAGCCGGTAGATTATAAAGTCCAGAAAGTGCAAATTATTTTGGATTGCATTACAAATGAAATTTTATCCTCAAACAGTATCTAAACAGAACTAGCAAATATGTCATCTACTGCAATGCAAATGGATTGATTTGAATTGGCTTGATTAATAGAATTTATTTTTTCTCTTAGCCCTCCTCCACTTTTCTTACAAGACAGCCTTCAAATCCTTGGAGATGCCAAGTTTGCTGATCTGAGGACAGTGTCGTTTATGCTCCACAACAACTTCTCAGGGTTTTTGTTTATCTTATTATATCGGTACATCCATATTTCCTCTAAAACGCAGTCACACTAAAGCCCTGTTTAGGTTGACACCAAGAAGTCATCATGTGGTAAATCAACTTTACTTCCGAGTAATTAGGAGCCCAGTGAACAATGGCATAGCAAAACTTTTTATTCATGGAAACAAATAATCTAATGTGTTTTGGGTATTTTTGACTTAGTGGCTGTCAAAAGACCCACAACGTCTACTGATAATCTGTTCTAATCATCCAGTCACTGAAAAAAAAACTTTAACGCCGCACATTAAATGAAGCGAGAGAGAGAGAGAGAGAGAGAGAGAAAGAGAGAGAGATTCTCCACCCCAGTCCGCATCCACACTTCATTCTCCTCTCTCTATTTCTCCGGATCAGTTTGACGTCCATTCAGCGCTCGAGAATGCATTCTGGACAAGCCAAATGTTATAACGCGTAATTACGCTTGGGAAGCGTCTGTGTAGTCTACACTTTACACTTTACTTTCTCCCGGCGATCGAATTCGGATTATCAGCACTACAACTCGGTGAGAACATGTATCAGGGGCTGAGCATGGCTGCCAACCCCGGCGCATACGAGCCAAGTTTCGTCCACAACGCCTCGTCTCCGGTGTACGTGCCGAGCACACGCGTGGCCCCCATGATCCCCGCACTGCCCTATCTGCAGAGCTCTCAGCAAAGCAGCCAGGCCTCCAGCCACTCAGCCTGGGTACAGACAGGATCAGAGCCCGTGGCCTCCTACAACACACCCGGATCGCACCATTCCGCCGTCTCCTCGCGCTTCAGCTTCTCCTCAAGTCCGCCGCTCAGCTCCGCCGCGAGAGACACCGCGACCTACACCAGCCCGCTGAACGTCACTGCGAACGGACGGGAACACTACAGCGCCCGCAGCCTGGCATCCTCCTACCCATCTCCATACACGGCGTATGTCAGCCCGAACGTTGGGGGAAGCTGGGCCGGGTCCCACTTCGACACTTCGGTTCTTCATAGTCTGCAGACCGCAGCACCCGTCAGCGCAGCCAGACACCCGAATTTAGGTGAGAGGATGAGATGAATCCCTTTTCAAATAACATCCAAGGAAATGTCATTAAGAAATATGGATATTTATGAACTTTTAAATATTAAAAACACGCCAGTATAAAATTGCTAATTACATACATTGCAAATCAAGCACATAAACGTTATCGAAACTGTATTTAGGACTTAATTTCTGCATTGATTGACCAAGTCCAAGGGTTCATGTTCACATTTGGACCTGAGCTCGGAAATCTTCATTTGCATTGTCTGTGACTTTCTGGATAATGAATTAATGGATGCACTGCCCGTTTTGCGTAACAGTTTATAATAGTAATTATTATTATTATTATTATTATTATTATTATTATTATTATTATTATTATTATTATTAATAATAATAATAATAGTAATAATAATAGTAGTAATGTAGTTATAGTAATTATGCTTTTTAATATGCAATTTACTAGTGTATTTTTTTCCACTGGGGAAAAGATCATGGTGTGGGTTTGTTGTAAAAAAAAAAATTTTAAAGCTCCTGCTAAAAAGCCAAGTCATATTTATATATTTTTTATTTTTTTTGGTTTGTTCTGTTCTCAGGAGTGTTTTTGAAAATTATAAAATGTACTTTAAGCTCACGACTGCATTTTGCTACTGACAGGAGTGCAGAGGAAGGTCTCCCAGACTGTATTGAGGTATTTAAACCCAGAGATCAGGCCTGGTCATCAGAACCTAGGACGCAAGCTTGGTCAGCTGTAGTGTTCCTCTCAGAGTTGGAGTCTCACTACCAAGAAGAACACCATGCACTCACGGTTCTTCTCAATAGGTCTGTCCCTTAGTATATAAACATGCTTGTTACAGGTGTCTTTTCACGTCTAGTTCATACATGCGGTGTTGTGTGCCGATCCAGTGTGGACAAGAATGTCCTGAGAGAGATATATCTCAGCATGTGCGTCGCTGTTAGGAGGGCCGAGAGAGAGATGTATCCTCACATGGCACTGCTGGCATCCAGACAACACTGGGACAAGTGGTGAGAGAGCTCAACTCACACACATACAAATACAAAATAAGAAATGGAAGATTTCGTCGGACAATACATGAAATACAAAAGCTTTAAAGGTTAAAGTAGTGAGTTCAGTTCAGTTCATTGTCTTTAATCCCTTATCCTAATGAGGGTCGAGGTGCTGGAGCCTATCCCAGCTCTTCAACGGGTGCAAGGCACATAGTAACACCCTGCATGGGGCGCCGGTCCATCGCAGGTACCTACAGGACAATTCCACAGTCTCCGATTAACCTGGTAGCATGTCTTTGGACTGTGGGAGAAACCGGAGGAAACCCACATGGACACGGGGTGAAGTAGTGAGTGTAATAACTAATAGCAGCAATAAACTCTTCAAAACACTTAGTGTTAGTCTTTTGAAAGATTTTTTGCACAAAAGACTACATTTAGATTCTCAGACTTCCTTTCATGAACAGCAGATTGCTTTTTGGACTTTTAGGAAACTCAACAGCCACCACACCTGGAAATGCACCAGCTTTGTTCAGCTTCACACATAAAACAACCCAACAAATACTAAGTTTTGACCCAGTAAGTGTAAGTTCTTGCAGGTACATAAGCAGTAAATCTACATTTTTCAGAAATGTCTTGTGTATAGTCCTTGACATTAATATCATTTCAATAATTGTGTCCTTCTCTCCTTTAAAGAAGCATGCTGCACCCAACTACAGCTCTTTTATTTTTCCAGGCCATTTACAAGAGATTTATCATTTCAAGAGCTAGCTCAGGGCTGGATGCTGGAAAAACAAGATCCAACTAAGACTAAGCACCAATGGAGGCCAGCAGGCAGTATTCAACAGGTGCTCATGCATACAATAATAAGCTGAAACGTCAGAACCACCTCAGAATTATGTATTGTGATGCCTCATTTATTTCAAATATGTATGTCATGATCAGCGATGTTCTAAACGTTGTGCGGATCAGTGTATGCCTGTGTTGGGAACGTTGTTTTTAATTCACTTTATTCATTTGTGTTTTCCCTGTTGTATTATTGCCTAACAGGCTGTCTTACAATACATGGTACTCTGTCATGAGAAGGAAAGGCAAGGCCTCTTGGAAATACTACACACCCTTACTCTGAAAGAGCTGCAAGATCAAAGCCACACACTACCATCTTCTAACAGTACGTCAGGACACACACTACAACTCAATGCTCAGAAATAGAACCTGGTTCCCAGATCCACAATGATCCACTTTACCCGAATTCTAAAAGCATTACACCTCTCCGAGTCACTATGTAGTTCTTTGACATCTTCATAAGTAAATAACTGTTCTGACCCCTAGTTCGGTCTGGTTTTGTAAGAGGTCGGTCCAAAGAGAGCAGCTGAGAGCAGCTCCCAGATCCCAGGCGCTAATTATGGCTGATTACAGCTAAATAGACAGATAGCAGAACGTGTTGTATTAGCAATGGTAGGTATACACATTAAAGAAAATAAAATTAA
>JAYDZG010000005.1:7933321-7943361 GCA_034509265.1 Microcambeva bendego | reverse complement strand
TATATATATATAGTTCGTAGTCTTATTTTACTGGATAGTACTTATTACTGGATAGTACTGGATTATATATATATATATATATATATATATAATGTTTATATATATATATATATATATAATGCATGTTGGAGTTACAGTTACATTACCTAAATGGAGCCTAAAAACCATAAAGCAATTAGCTTTACACATATCTACAACTGTAATAAATAATAACTTGGGCTTAAACATGATCCCTGTTTTATCTAATCTGCCATTCCTGATGTGACCGACTGATTGGATCAACGCATTGTGGGATGTAAACTAATCTGCTTTCTGCACGGGATCTGAACAGAAAAGCATCTCCTGGACGCCTATCACTTTTTATCTATCAGTGAGGAGCAGCTGAACTTTGAGCAGCTAATAATGACCATGTAAGCACAAAATAAAGCCGAGACGAGGTGCTCAGCTTTTAGCGTTATCTCTGGAATTCACCGCAAAATTAGAAATCGTTTTACAAAAGCCGCAGCAAAGTCCAGCACTCAGCTAGTGACCAACAGCTGGAACAGTCTGGATCATGGTCAAACTGGAACAACTCTCAAACTCTGTATTTTAGGCAAACCAAGTCAATCAAATCTGAACTTTATTGGCTAGAATGTATTTCAGCTTAGCAAAACTACTACAATTATTATTATTATTATTATTATTATTATTGTTATTATTATTATTATTATCATCATCATCATCATCATCATTATTGTTAAATACACTAAAATACTACACTATATTAATCCGTAATAATAATAAATATAAATAAGTATATCATATTAGTCACTAGAAAGTACAGTACTTCTAACATCATTATTTTATCATTCTCAGTCATAGGTTGTGAATTTGTAATGACTGGAACATGTCGTGGGTAAATGATTAAAACTGTGCTTAAACCGTTATCTTTAATATGAATAAGTATGATATGATGGTTTGATATAATTATTTGATATAATTATTTACTATAATGAATAATTAATACATTGTTACATAACTTAACGTAAGTTTAGTGTTTTATTGAATCTCTTGATACATACACAATCTTACTTAGTAAATACATAAAGTAGTTTAATACATTTAATAAATATCTCGCAGTGTTATAAAATGTTGTTTTATAATAGATCTCCTTATCATTCAGATAGCGCGTGTCAACATAGGCCAATGAATTAGCCCTTAATCAAATTAAAGAGTGAAAACATACAATACATATTGTAATGTATTTTATATTTGAGTCAATAAAGTAAATAGTCATTAAAATATTATTTTAAATTACTCGTTTGTCTATTAAATTAAAATGCTTGTTTAGCCTGAAAATACGTTACATTTCGGGTATTTCTTGTAAAGCGTTCTGTTGCAGTGCGAGGTACAAAGAATATAAGTTTAACGAGTAATATATAATTGTGCTGAATAATATTTTCCCTTATGAAATCAAGTTAAAACACTTTCATGGTATATAACCGCTTTATCCAGGACAGCGTGCACCCTGGACATGACCTCATGGTACCTCAAGCAGTCTCTGATTTTAGCCAATCATGTCAAAATGTAGTCGACCAATCAGCCAATCAGAGCGTGATTTTCCCACTGAGTCACCTGAGCGCCTCAATGATTGTAGTAGTAGTGGTACGTAGTAGTAATAAGGATGACGATGATGATGATAATAATAGCAACAATAACAACAGTCCAAAGTTGTTATTATTATTATTATTATTATTATTATTATTATTATTATTATTATTATTATTATTATTATTATGTAGAAAGGCGGTCGAACTTTGTTACACCATCACCTCTGTATTAATAAACATTGCTAAAACAGCATAATAAGATTTTCTTTATATGATCATAAATGTCATATATACTGCTCCAGGCTTCGAAAGAAAAATTCATTTGCTACAAAAAAAAAAAAAAACCTCCCGGATTTTAGATGTGCACTTTTACACAAAAATAAAGAGAGCAAATTCTGATGTTGATGCTTACTGAGTAAGGCAAAGAATCAGATTTTGTCTGTTATAAATTTTTGATTGACTGGATGTACAGTGGCATTTTGTTGGTGCACTGATTGTGCCAGTGCTCTGTTGTTCATTGTTCTTCTCGTATGTGTTGACTGAGTCCTGCCTGTCTCAAGGTCAAGCCTGTAGCAGTGTTATTGTAAACCTTGGAAGGAGGCTGCTGTGTGCGCCTTGTTTTGCAGAATCTGAATCAGTGTGTGCCAGAGGTCAGCGTACATGTAGCTGCTACAATTTTTAGATATGTCTTCAGTATTTCATGGGGAAAAAGGCTGTCTCTGTCCCGACCACTTTGGACATAATTATATCGGTCATAGTAATGATTTAAAAAAAGCTAATTCCTAATTTATCCATTTTGAACCATTTTCATGTCCTCCATTCCTTAACCCCCCCCCCCCCCCAAACACACACACTTTTTTATTTTATAGTGTTGTCCCACTTTGCATTTCTAGTCATATCTTATCCCCTGATTGTAGCTTCCTATACTGCTAAACCACCCCTGCCATGACTATACTATGTTCCCCATGTTTTGCACTGCAGGTGCTGCAAATAGAGCAGCTATTAGGAACCCGATCAAACTCCTTCAGGCATGGTATTTGATGTTATCTGGAGATAACAGCAGCAGTGGGCTAGTGCATTGGACTGCTGTGCCACCCCAAAAACCTCAATTTTAAAATAATAATTCCCCATTTGCAGGGCTGTGATCAAGCAGGTATTTTACATTAATATGCAATGATTGGTCAAATGTTTGAAATTTTGGACAGTGTTTGGCTGTCAATCAATTTGATTGGTCCTGGCAGTACAACAGTGTCTAATTTCCAAACTTTTGATAAATCAACAAGCGTCAGCTGTTGTCAAGAGATCTTTACTGTGTACGTCAAGTCATGTGTTTACTCAAGCTATCTTAGTTTGCTAAAGCTTGTTCAGTCTGTCTCTGAGAGTACCTACAGAATATGGATAAAAGTATTTGAGCACCTGCCCATAAGGTTGTTGGATATCCTAATTCAAAAACATGGGTACAATGTTTGTCTATAACAATGTTGATTCTAGGAAAGGTGATTGTGTGTTTTAAGATCCAATATCTAAAGATCTAACTAACTGTAAGGTTGATCAACAGATTTGAAGTCAGGGCTTTGTGTGTGTTTCTTTACACCAAACTTGCCACACCATATCTGTATGAACTTTACTTTGAGCATATGGCCACAGTCATGGTGTAGCTGAATAAAACCTAAAGACCATAATTAGGAGAGGTGACTTGAACTGAGGTGTTTCAGTTTTGCCGGATTGAGCGCCTTTGGTTGGAAATTGACGGAGAAAAATAATCTTTGGTGGAAAGATATTTTGATACTTTGGTAGTGTGCTATCATAAATTCTACATTTTAAAAATTTAGGTAGGCTACATCAGACATGAAAGCAAAATTATTATGTATAATTACTGATCTGTAAATTTTAGGATATTAATTTGTAGGCCATGGTGGTTTAACTGGATTATTATTTTTAAAAATGCAACATCATCTGCTTATCCGGTGTTTTGAGCAGTTTTTCATGCATTTTGGTGGATTTTGAAAAAGTTTTTTGTCTGGAAACCACTGTTGCAATCTGGTTGTAATAATACCCATACGCTCTGAAGTCTACTGAATATGAAATACTGTAAAACTGAATACTGAATACTAAAAGAAAACGGCTCTATTTTAGCGATCTGTTGGCCGAGTCGTAGACTGTTGGCAAGGTGTAAGATAACAACAAGCATCACGTTTATTTAGAGCTCAATTTCAGCTCTAAATAAACAGAAGAGAAGAGGACCTGTCTATTTCAGAGACAGAGCAGAACACCGAGCACAGGCCCAGTCTTAAAACATGACTCCTCCTGCTGGTTGATTCAATTGTAGCTTAAAACATTCTAAATTCTTTCAGCTGCTGCCATCATGGGTCGCCTCAGCACATCATGATTTGACATTACTGATTTGACTTTGCTTTTACAGTTTTTCTGACACAACCCTCCCTATTTCTCTGGGCTTAGGACTACAAAGCACCTGTGTATGCATCTTAGAGGCTATGGATTTATAGAAATATTATTTGTCTCTAAATAACCTGTCTGCATGTTTTTGGACTGTGGGAGGAAGCCGGCTCACCCTGAGGAAACCCATGCAGACACAACGAGAATACAAACTCCACCACAGAAAAGATCGAAACCGTTCACCAATTAAACTTACTGATTGGCTGGGTATCCACTGATCGACAGTGCCACACTATTACTTCCTAAAAGGAGGGGCAATGTCTTATCTTTGCTTCTTGTCTTTTCACTTCTTACACTTCAACAAATTTTGAGTTATTAGATAACCTCTCTTTGTGCTGAAGGACAGTGTTGGAATAAAAAAGGGTCTTTCACAATCTATGCCAAAGAGATATTCAGAAAGGCATAAAGGGACAAACATAATGCTAATAACAGTAGTTTTACAGCTTCCAGGAGGATGTAGACAAAAAAATATCTTGTACACGATTCTGAATCTTTTTTTTTTTTACTGATATTGAGATTTGAACAGTGAGTATGACAGCTTTCACTTCATTTTTCAAAAGCAGTCATGGCCAATGTGATTTCTTATCCTTACAAGGTACATGTCCAGGTACATTTTTCCACTTATTGTTTCCTCTATGATGTGCAATGTCCCAGTGATATGTGCAAAGATGTAGCCTCATATTATAATGCTTTGTTCTTCACATAGAATAGGATCATCCATGATCATTCATGCAGATTTTTCCGCCAACAAGATAAGCTAATTCTATCATATTTTCTTTTTTCAGATTCACATCAGTTTTGGGTGAACTGAGATACTTGTGGAGCAGTAAAATGCTTATTATTCATGTGTGTGCATCTTGTGACCCGCTCTATAATGCACTGGTTTGTGCAATCTAGTGGCCAAAGTGGTAGCAATGGAGAGTTTATATTCGGGAAGTTCTGACTCTCAGCGCTGATGTGGTAGTAGAAAATCCTGCTGCTTCACCTGGGCAGGATCATGAATTAAATAATAAATAAAAGTCTGTGCTGGTTAGCTTTGTAATGGTTCATGGCACATTCAATATAGTTTTTTAATGTTTTCTTTGTTGTGGGTTTACTCCTACTACCCCCTTTATTTATCTAGCACCAATGTCATCGTGCCTCTATTTAAGTCATCAATCTGGTGCTGGACCCACTATGATCCTGGTCAAACTGAGGCTATCAATGATGAATTAGACTTTTTCATTTTACTAAATTATTGCCATTTTAAAAGTAGGTTACTGCTGAAAAAGGGTCAAACGCAAAATAAACAATAATGATATTGCTGAATATGTGCTCTTGCTGATCTTCTACTGACCGAAGGAGGCTGTGACTTTCACAATCCCTCTCCAATATGTGTTTAGTAGCCAGTAATGCTTTTTTACCTGCACGAGATGGTTTTATATTTAACATGACATTGTGCAAACTACATCAATCGGCCAGCAGAGGTATAAATTGCAGAAGTTGTGAGGAATCCTATCTGGCTGAAAGTAGAACTCATGACTTTGGTTGGTGCTCTGGTATACAAGTGTGTTTATATTGCTGTGCCACCCAAGCACCATATAAATGTCACAACTTCTGACCATCAATTCGAATTCCATTTACCTGACACCTGTTTTATCATGTGACTTACCATTTCTTTTTTATTTTTCTCTCTTGCATTCAGATTTGTTCGATGATTTTGCCGAAGGGCGTGAATGTGTGAATTGTGGGGCCATGTCCACTCCTCTGTGGCGACGAGATGGGACTGGTCATTACCTATGCAATGCTTGTGGACTGTACCACAAGATGAATGGCATCAACCGGCCACTGATCAAACCTCAGAGACGATTGGTGAGTCAAATTCAGATAGTTAGCTCCCCTGAAGTCAAGAAGCTGTTCTCTTTGATTATATCAGGCTAAAATACGAACATTTTTGAATTAGATGACATATTAATGCATTAGCTGTTGAATCTGTGAACTAGCATAATTCTAAAATGCTAAATGTATTCCATGACAAATGAATTAGCTGTTACAGCAGGGTAACTGTTTTCTTCTATAACAATACCATAAGCTTAATTGTTCTAGAATAGTTCAAATTTGCTTGCATGTATTTTAAATGTATTCGATATTCTGACAGCTGATGTCTTTGACAACACTTGCATAGGGCTAAAATGTAAAAAGATATATGAAAAACTATGTTAGGTGGAAGCATGGATACAAATTTCCCAACTTTAGGAGTCATTCAAGTACTCACCAAAGACTCTGATGATAAGAAAAAGCAAACATTTTAAATAAAGAGGAACATGCACAGTTTAGTCTCTTTACCTAGACTACAATTAGACCCAAACTTTAACCTAACACCAAGATTTAACCCAAGAACTACTTAACACCGGTTTATCATAAATGTCTGTTGATAAAGTACAGGTGACACCATTCGTATATTAATGCACAATCAACACTGTTTAAAAGCTGCTACGAATAAAAATAACCACAGATCAGTTTATCCACATGATCATCAATAAACTCAACAATTAAAAGCAACATTTTTTGTCCAAAACCTCTAGGCCAATGCCAACATCCAATTTACTTGACGTTCGAGAATGTCAACCAGGCTTTTGCTGCTTCCTTTTTTGTCAGTTCTTTTGGCAATTCTGTCTCATAGTTTAAAGTGACATTTTAGATGCTGAATAACTGAACCCTCATGACTCATCTTTCGTCTAGTGAATCAGACCAACCATGACCATTAATTGGTCAGATCAGTTGTAAAAGAGACAATGGATGAACAGTTGGCTGGGCCGTGGTAGCTCAGTGGTTGAAGTTCTGGACTTATGACTAGACCACCCTTTCAAGCCATCGTTGAGCTGATAAATCAGGCGCTTAACCCTTTGCGTACCATTTGCGTAGTAATCAATTTTAGATGTAAGTGATTTCAGATGAAAGTGTCAGCTGAATACCATGATTGTAAATGTAGGAAATCCTGTGGCCCGTGGCTCTTTGTGTGAACAACTGAGTGTCATGAATGTACTGGACTGATTAGATTTGTAACTGAGAGGTGGCTGTATCATTTTTTCCATTATTGGGCTCTTGAGCAAGGCCAGTATAATCTACTGTATAATCAGAAAAAACGTGTACAATGAAATATTTTGGACTATGTTTTTTCTTATTGTACATGAACGTAAAAACACAATAATTTAACAATTACAAATTCTTTCTCCAGTCTGCATCCAGGCGGGTGGGTTTATCCTGTACTAACTGCCACACGACCACCACCACTTTGTGGAGAAGAAATGCAGAAGGAGAGCCAGTCTGTAATGCCTGTGGTCTCTACATGAAACTGCATGGGGTAAGACAAAGCAACACATTTTAAAATGTGTGTAATGAATATTTATGTATTTATTTGTTAGGATAGTGAATAGACTTATTTCACATTAATTTACTTGGTAGACTTGATCCTGTTCCAGAACAACTGTACAACTCGTCTGGTCCCATGTACAAAGCAACTGTTCAGTTCAGTTAATTTTATTTAACCACTTATACTAATCAAGGTCAGGTATGGGTTCTGGAGCCTATCCCAGCTCTTCAATGAGCGCAAAGCACACAGTAACACCCTGGATGGGGTGCCTGTCCATCGCAGGTACCTACAGGACAATTCAGTGTCTCCAATCAACCTGGTGTCATGTCTTTTGACTGTGGGAGGAAAACCGAATGCCCATGGGGAGAACATTCACACTCCACACAGAAAGGACCTTGATCACCCCACCCAGGGATAAAACCCAGGACCTTCTCGCTGTGAGGCGACAGTGCCACCCACTAAGCCACCGTACTTTTTGACTAAAAAGACAGAATTGTGGAGGTTATTATATTTGCAAACTATAATATAAAGATAATTCACAATGACTGATCTGTACATTTAAGATAAATTTAAAGGGCATGGTGGTTTAAGTGGTTTATTATTGTCGAAATACTAACCATCATCTGCTTATCCAGTTGTGCTTTATGTGATTGTCATGCAATTTGGAAACCACTGTTGCAATGTTGCCACCCTATAATCACTGCAGCAGAATGCCAGATAGGATTTTTTACGTTTTTAAACTTTAAAATGTAGCGAATTTAAATTCTTAATACAAAACACACTCAAGTAAAAATAAAATTACAGTTTATTACTATACTTTAAAAATGTAATTACAATAATGCAAGTAAATGTAATTAGTCACTTTCCACCTCTGTGTTTAATAAAAGTATTTTTTCACCAAACATTTCAAATGTAGCATATGAATTGTGAGCATCTTTTCAAATGTCAATATATTAACTGAGTTAGCTTAGTGAATGAAATCCGTAGTGGTGTAATCACTGTCCAAGTAGTGAGCCTGAAAAACCTGCTTTATGAGTTCAATGTCTTATCAGAATCCTATTTACGTAGGCAGATGCCTAGGTAGGCAGTAAGCAGCAAGGCAGCTCACTAGGTTTTCAGACAGACCTTCAGCCCTTAATCACTGTTGATTTTGACCAATGATGTCTGTGCCCAAATTAAATTCCTGCAGACAAGGTCCTATTGTGTTCCCCATATTAGACTTGTCAACATTATCTCTGACTTCAAATATGTGTAGTAGGTGTACTAACCATAAGAAACTCAGCATACTTACAAGTGTGTGTATACATATAGTAAAATATATATATAAGTAGTTAAAATATTTGATCATTTAATGCCATACTCACATTTTGAACATATTGTTTTTCACACAGGTTCCTCGTCCTCTCGCCATGAAAAAAGAAGGGATTCAGACCCGTAAACGTAAACCCAAAAACCTCAACAAAACCATGCCTGGTATGTCCTAGTACACCTCTAATACAAGTTCTGATATGCTGAACTTATAGCTGATAGCTGTTAATAAATTATCATGTTTGTCTTGTTCATAATTGACAGAAACTCCTGGGACTGAAAGTCACACACCCTTGAGTGCAACCAGCACCAGCAGTAATGTAGCAGAACTCCGACCCATCAAGTCAGAGCCGGGCACACCCAATCTCTATTCTCATCACAACATACATACACAAGTGAGTAGGCTTGATCTTTTTGTGCACATGTTAGACAGATGTAAGTAAACAGATAGTGTGTAGGCATGAACAACGTGCAATTCAATGTGTTGTATTGGATAACTACCACAGTGGCATTTGACATACAGTCATGGGTGTGGCATGTGTTTAGCCAAAATGAGCAGTGTTGTTTTATTCTTTAAGAATTATTATTATTTATTGAATAAAACAACGTGTTACTTGAAAATTGAAAAAAAAAGCAACACTAGTATTTGGAAGACGGAAACAAAAATGTTTATCTTGAGAGCAGTCATTCATACAGTCAATACAATTCATACATTTATATAGACAATAAATGTGATTAATTCATTGTACGAGTGAATGAATTAAAATAAAGTCCATCTATCACATCTCCAGTTAACCTGAACACATGTCTTTTGACTGTGGAAGGAAACCAGAGCCCCTGAAGGAAACCCACACAGGCCTGGGAATAAAATGTAAACTTCACTCAGAAAGGATTGGAGTGCTCTTCCTAGGATCTGTAAGAGTTCAACTTATGGATTACTAATTTGGCCGATATGGTGGCTAAGCACTGTCGTCTAACTGCAAGAAGGGCCTGAGTTCGATCTCCTGGTGAGGCTGTCCGGGTCCTTACTGTGTGAAGTTTAAATGTTCTCACCGTGTGTGTGTGGGCTTCCTCTGGGTGCTTCGGTATCCATAGACATTTAATTATCCTACAGCTACTAGGATTCATAAGCCAGTGCATTGTAGTGCCAGTCCCAAGCCCGGATAAATAGGGAGGTGTCAGGATGGGGAAAACGGGCCAAATAAACAAACAGGCCAAATTAATAGTGTGGATCACCCTAGTATATTGGCAATTTAATCTCTTGTCAAGGGTGTGTTAATGCATTGTACTCAGAGATTCTGGGGAAACTAGACCTCCTGTGACCCTGGCTAGGA
>JAYDZG010000005.1:7908317-7921336 GCA_034509265.1 Microcambeva bendego | reverse complement strand
CTCACACACCAACATGTAATCATTCCTACAGTACTGGTTTTGTTATTTTAGTAACCTTATGTCTTAAGTGCTTTTACGTTCTAAACAAAACACAACTCACAAATGAGGTTAAGAAAATATACAGAGCAGACTTGTATAGCAGTGCTCTGAAACTATGAAAAAATATAGAACTTTAAATAATTTAAAAAACAATCCCAGCACTGAATTGGGACATGGCAAATCTTGCTGATATGGATTATTATCTTGATTATTGGACTCCCAGAGCGAAGTTGCAATCCTGTTGAGTAAAATAAATCAATAATGTCTATATAGTACATTCTATCTTCAAGGTGGCCTCATTGTCTGAATATTGTATTTCTTTTGACATCCAGCCCTTAATAACCAAACCAGCCCTTGTCCCAGCGATCACATGAAAATACCATCCAAGATGCTAAACTAAGTTTATAAGTAGTCAATTCACATTAAATTCTCACAGATTTTTCTTTTGTTTTTCTTCATAATTGTTAATAGACATACTATCACTTAATTAATTATAAACCATTCAGAGATAGTACTTTAATGTAAAGTATTATTGTTATGATGTAAACAAACAATTCCCAAGTGTGAATTAAAATATTCATAAATACGTATTTCATAAATAAAACATTTCATATTTGTACTGTAGACTGTTAAATAAAAATAGAGTAGAAATCAATTGAAGAACAGGAAGTACAGGAGCACAAGCAATTGGTGAAATGGCTTGAGAAATGGCTCTAGAAAAAGCATGATCTATAATCATCATTATCTTTTCGATAAAGGGTAAGAGATCAGAATCTCAGGTTTATAAGGTCCATCTCTTCTAAAACAGTGACATCACTTCCTGTAAACAGGTAACCGTTATATGTTATGTCCTCTCCAGATTTGCACTTAGTCTGTGTATATGCAACTGACATTTCAGTAGAGATTTTTATAGAATTGTGTATTCCCACTTCAATTATTGGATATGTTTGCAATGGCTATTCATTTTAATGTAATGTGTTTATTATGTTTAGTTTCCTTATATGAAAGGTAGATTGTGAATCACATGAAGAGGAGGATAGGGAATTATGGAGTTCCACGGCTCTCATAGACAATACACCACAGGAAGGGACAAGAATCAGTTAAAAAAGAAACTGTCATTCAGGTTGTATTGTCATATTCTGACATGTCATCATCCTGGTTCCAAAAGCTGGACTTAATCTATTCAGGGTTCACCACTGGGCCGGGAAAGAACGAGTGATCCAAACTGTCCAGCGATTTAAAAAAAAAACGAGGAAGAGAGTGGAGGAAGAGTAAGATGAAGTGGGGAAATGGACGAGTCCTTTTCTTTTGGCTCGGTGCTGGTCTGGTGATCAGAACTGGTACCACTTTTTATCCTTACATTTCAGCATCATCTACAGGGCACAAAAATACAACGCTTTTGGTCATGAAAAAAGGGGTGTAAAGTTCTTTCCAGCATTCTAAACATTAACATAATATATTCTTTAAAAATGTCTTTGCATTTCTTTGGACTACCAAAAACAACAAACACAGACAGTGATACTCACTTGCCACGGTTAGCACTATAAATATCTATCTATCCATATATAGGTTGTTAAAACTGTTTAAAATAATTATAAGGGGTCAGAATTGAAGGCACTTACCTCATGCGCGTGTTTAGAAAAGGAGTCTGCGCTAGCCATCATGGCTGCCGTCTTTTCTTCCACTTCGCTCAGTTTTTGCCCTCTCTCGTCCAGCGCTATTCTTGCTCGTGCTAGGTCACCCACGATGCCTGATGCTGCTCCCTTCATGCCCTCAATTCCACCCGGGCCAGGAATGTGTTGAGCAAGGCTCCTAGAAGCTTTACCTGCCCCTGTCTCCCCAACTAAGAAGAGACAAAGATAAAATAAACAGAAACTGGAGATTTATTTTACCAGCAATTATTATCAATGTTACTCACGAATCATACTGTTCTTATTATTTATTATTATTATTATTATTCTCATTCTTACAGAGTTCTTCTCTATCCATTGACAGTGCCCCTCCTCCAAAAAGACCCTTAAAGAATCCTCGGTTTGGAGCCTCTGGTGTCTCCACTGGCGTGAACAACTCACTGAGCATCTCCTAAAAAATAACAACCATTATCTTTCTACATTTGTAGCACGGTCTACCAAAGGCCCTCTAAGAAGTGTAGCATTTACCAACCTGTAGGTTCTCACAGACGTCCTGACTGTAAGTTATCCTCTGGATCTCAGTGGGGGAGGTCAGATACATTGCCTGGCCCAGGTTGGTGAAACAGAATGTTCTGGCTATCCTCATATCTGTCAGTGGCAGGTAGTTGACATCCATTAATGGTCTAAGTCCAGGCAAACTGAAAGGAAACACACAGGTTTAAAGCACATAAGTCGACTATTTGTCTCTGAATGTATCCCAGTTTAGAATAGTGTTCCACTAATGATGATCACATCTAATAATTTATAAAGATCCATTCCTGCATTTCAGACCTGCAACACATTCAAAAAATTCCTTTGTAATATTGCCATGCCTTTGGCCCACACTGAAAATATGTTTTTAGCACGAGGATACAGTGATTTAGTGTTTCAATTATTTTGTCCCATTCTTTCTGCAAACACGTCTTATGATGCTCAACATTATGGAATCATTGTTGTCACATGTTTTATTTAAAAAGAAAATAATTACGAAGAATTATGAAGATCACAAGTGTTTAGCCTAAGCTTGCGTCTTGTGCCTTTAGGCACTGAAATTCCTCCTGATTCCTTAAATCGTTTAATGACATTATGCACTGTAGAGGGAGAAATATGCAAATCTGTTTCAATCTTTCTTAAACGTACATTGTTTTTAAACACGTCAATCATTTTCTCACATTTGCTGCTTTTGTACTAAACCATGATTATGATCACCTGTTGGCATCATCTTTTGGAAGTCACACCATTTTTTTCACCTCATTTCTAGCCCTCAATTTCCCCTGTCCCAACTTTTTTTTGGAATCTATTCCCAACCTGAAGTGCAGGAATGAATGTTTATTAACATATGAAGTCAAATTAAGGAGACAAAACATGGAATATCTCAGGTGTAAATGCTCTGCAATCAAAGTAAATGTAAGAAACACTGTATTTTGGAGGTATATTAACCACAGGGTACCTGAGGGTCATGATGTGTCCATTGGCGCAGAAGCATGCCACGCAGTTGCCTGAGCTCATGTAGACCACGTCTGCCCGCAGCACGAACGACGTCTCTGTGATGTTGTGCTTGTAAATGCAGTTCTGAGAGGGTAACACGATTACTTTGGCCTGCTTCTCTGAGCACACCACCATATACTGGCACTCGCTCATCTCCTGCGAGGTGGAGGGAGAGATGGATGCAGGCCTCCTCTTCCTCACTCTCTCCTTTTCTTCGCCGTCTGAATTTTGTTCGTACCAAGGCTCTGAGCTTGGCGGCACTATCGAACCCGCCGCATCCAGGAATCCCATCCGTACAATGCCGCCTTTCAGTCTAAAAAAAGTACCTAGAAAGACCAAGGAGAGATTTAACCATTAGAGGGTACAAATGTAAATATATTAAAATAGAAATCAATTAAATAATTACATGAATTGCATGATGGGTACAACAGGCTAATGTGATAGCAACCACCATAGAATATAAGGTTTGAATCTTTCTTTTGTCAGCTATTGTTCATTTGTAAGGGAATAAAGTATGGTTACAGCCATGAACTGAATATTGAGAAAGACTAAATGGATGGAATAGGGTGTCAAACTAATTATCAAGGGGAGACACATCAGCAGTATAGGGCTCATTGTAATGTATCATTTAATTCTTGGTCAATTTGTTGTTTTTATTTTCTCTACTTTTCTATTGCCCTTCTTTACCAAGACACACTCATTACATAAGAGATGAACCATTTACCTTATTTAAGTCCAAACTTTTATTCACTTGATTTAATTCTCTCTTTTTGGTCAGTTTGGGATTCTTTGTAAATATTTCTCAATACCATCTCGTGACAGGATGTGATCACTTTGCAGTTTACAAAATTGGCATGCATTGTGGAAGATGCAGTTTATGTATGATTTTACAGTGTATTTTATGTGGGACGACACGAAAATCTGGATATGCATTTATTTCCTCATTTTGGTATTCGTATATTAGTTTTTTTTTCTTTATTAGCTCTGCTAGCTCCGCTAGATCTTCACTAGCTAAGATCACACTTTAGTTTTGGTTAATGGTGGTATTAGAGAGTCAAGATGCCGAAAAGCTCAACTGTTTGGAAACATTTCAAATTGAGCGTAAACAAGACAAAAGAGGTGTAACAAATATGTTTTATTCAACTGACATATCATGGTGCCACAACAAGCTTGAGGAACCATCTAAATGCGGTAAGAATTCATTTTTGACGGTGTAAGGCTAAATACTGCCTTAAATTAATTTAATTAAAAATCCAAAAAATAAAACATACTGCCATATCACCCCACTGCTGAGTTCACTTCATTGGCTTTCTTTAGCTGCACACATTCAGTTTAAAACCCTGATGCTTAACTACAAAGCCAAAAATGGAGCAGCACCAAGATACCTTTGGGGTCTAATAAAACCCTGCACTGTACCATGCAACCTGCAACTTGATTCTCTTCCCAGGACTCAAGGAAGGCAAGCATCAAGGCTATTCTCTGTACTTGCACCCAAGTGGTGGAATGAGCTTCCTTTGACTGTCCAAAGTTCTGAGTCTCTTTCTATCTTCAAAAATGGCTAAAAATGCATCTCTTTACCAAGCACTTACACTGATTTGTATTTACAAACATGCATAAAAAAGTTTTGATTGGTTCTTAGAGGGTTGTATTTTTAATTTGTACTTACACAAGAGTACAGTAATGTTTACTATGGAAGCACTTCTGTAAGTCACTGGATATGAGCATCTGCTAAATACTGAAAATGTAAAACTCCCCTTTCCATTTTGTTAATGTGTTTACTAATGGAAGCATTGATTATTCTCATGCTAAATGTATTTTGTAATTGAATTTCCGAAATATGAAATTTCAGTTTGGCAATACAAATGTTCATATTTCGTCATGCCAATAATGAGCATTAATTTTGGTACACAGTGGTGCAGTAAGTAAACAGATAAGTTCACTTACCACTGGGCGACACAATAACTGGCTGCAGTAGCCGCTGCTCTCCTGGAGGGGGCATACCTAGCGAGATTGCAAGGACTGTTCCCAGAGACGTCCCTACCCACAGTGCAGGAGTCATAGAGCTGTCCGTCTTACGAGTGAATGTCTGGGAAAAATAAAACGACGTGATGGCTTCCCGTGATTCTCTGTCGATGCTTGCTACACTGGAGCTGCGGGAGCGGCTGAAGGAGTTGTCCCTGTTGTCTAAGGGTATGGAACCCCGCGGAGGACATACAGAGAGTAGGACAGTAGGGAAAAAAAAGAAGAAAAGGTAAAGCCCAGAATACAACCAGACTCCATTTGATATTAATAAATCATGACGTTTTATACTCAGTATACACATATCAAATACTTATGAAAATGTTTTCAGTTGATATGTCAACAGTGACAAAAAAGACATGAAGGATAAAAACAATTTGCTGATTTAATAAAAAAAGAAAAGTATTCATTGTACTAGCAACTCTCATTACTTAATTTGTTCACAGAGAAATCCTGTGATTGTCATCTCACAGAACAACAAAATAAAGTTAAAAAAAATTAAAGACGTATTTAGCCTCATAGCCTTTAATAACAATAATAAAACTAGAATACAAAAGGGGACAATTGAGTAAAAGGTCTTTTGGGCAATTTTAACCAAGTTGCAAAAACATAGGGGAATAACTGTAGGTAAGTTCAGAAGGTTGGATGAATAAAATGTTGTGTGAGAGAAAGAAGGAAGTAAGTAAGAATGGTTGGATGGATAGATGATTAAATTGACAGGAAGGCAAAGAAAAAAGGAATGTATGGCTGGCTGGCTGGCTGGCTGGCTGGCTGGCTGGCTGGCTGGATTTATATATGGATGGATGGGTGGATGGATGGAAGGAAATAAATGGATAGATGGATCATGGGAGAGTAAATTTTAAATAAATAAAACGTTTTAATTAAAGTAAAGGGAGAAAAAAAGTACAAAAATTAAACAAAAGGAAATGATAAAGAAAACAGAACAACTCTTTTGCATCAATGCATATTAGGAGGCATGGGTAGAGCAGTGGAACTCTGCCAAAAGAAGGCTTGGTGGTTATACGGTCAAACTTTTTAGACAAGTTTATACAAGATAAATACACACACATTCACATTGTTAAATATTTAAGCTTTACAGCTGTTTCTCTTCTGCAGACAATGGAAAGCTGGTTTTAAAACATGGTGTCAATGACTTAATGAAGCGTTTGAAAAATTCTAGTAAAAAGCTGACAATGATCTAAAATGATGTTAAAATACAGTAATTTGTTTTTGTTTTGTTTATCATTGTCTTCTGTGCCCATTAAAACTGTGAGGAATGTAAGTTTATGAGAGAAGGAGCCAAAATAATAGCCCTGCCATGTCAAAGACATTCCGTGCTGTAAAATAAATATATATTTGTAAATATATATTTTTCTGTTTCATAACTTTTTCCAACCCAGGGTCTGGACTAATTTGCTTATGAGATGCAGTAAGAAAATCTTGGAAGGATTGGGAAAGACCCTGCTTGTTTTACTTTAGTTTCATAAGGTGGTGTTCTGTTGATTTATCCTACCCATCATAATGTCACCAAAAGTGAAACACGTAGAATTCAGTGCTATTATAACATTGCCATTATAACATGAAGTACTGCCTATAGTATGTGATAGCATACATCTATCAAGATGTGCTACCTGTGGTATATGATAAGATTTACGTCTATCTAGATGCACAACCACTACTAATAATAAAACACACACATTGAATAAAAAAAATATTTTAAAAACATTTAAAAACTTTCTTTCGTACGCTCCCGAAGAGGTTGCCACAGATTTTTTATTTCCACATAATTGATCTGGCATAGTTTTTACACCGGATGCCCTTCCTGACAAAAACCTACCCTTTTATCCAGGCTTGGGACTGGCACTACAATGATGCTTATGCATCATAGTGACTAGGTACCGACAGAACAATTCAGAGTTTCCGATTAATCTGCAATACTTTGGGCTGTGGGACAAAACCTGAGCACCCGGAGGAAACCATACAAATATTTATAAATCTATAAAAAGGTGAAATTCTGACAAGGTAGATCAAATCGTTAAAGTATCGTTAAATGCACTTCTCTCAGTTCACTGAGCTAAACAAGCAATAGAATAAAACGTTAGTTATGTAATATGCCTGATCACACATGGCATTACTAGGACTAAAGTGAACGCTACTTAAAATAAAAACTTGCCATTATAGGTTCAGAGATATTTTAAAAAATAGCCTTTGCTTGCGTTGTGCTTAGGCCCTGACTTTGTCCCTGTGATGGGATGGGTCATGCCTTACCACTATAACAGAGGGTGAAGCCTGGTACCTGTGAAGCATCTAGAAAGTATCACAATTGCAGTACATTTACCAACCAGTGTTGTTACTCAAAAAGCCACACACAAAGAAAGAAACAGCAAAGTAAAAGGAGCCCAAAATAGAGGAAAATAAACCAAAAAAAGTCTGCAGCCTGAAGTTTGAGCACTTTAGTAAGCGTAGGGGATATCACACTCCAGAAAGTCACCCAGAATTAAAATGAAGGATGATGTCTGTCTTTTCTGTGTGAGCTAACACGCTCTAGCTCCAGGCTGCAGATTTTATTTGGTCAGGAAATTCAGGTGACCATGCACTTACCCCACCCATGCACACGCCCCCTTAGTTGGTTCGCTGGGCATAGCTCAGCCAACCTTGCAAATTGTGCAGGTGCCTCACAAAACAAACAAAAATGAGACAGCAGAGGTGGCGCAGAAGCCAGATTTTAAAGAGCTTTTACTGCCATCATACATCACTACAACAAAAGTCCCCTCTGCCTCCATGACACTTGTTAGTTCTAACGGCATGACAGGTAGGCATGATAATAAAATCTGTGCTCCTCTGTAGCTCTACATGAAATGCGAGCCATTTCAGTCCCTGTGCACAAAGCACAGATAAAGACACAATATACAAATTGGATTAGAGGAACTACAGTGGCTTGCACAGAGGTCTGACCTAAACTCTGCTGAACAACGAAGAATAGAAAGAATCAAAATGCTTATTGTGAACCAAGATTTTGAAAGAACTGGTCTCTCCCGCCGAAATTCTATATTGACTAAAGAATTGAAGAAGTCAAATACTTGTTAGGGGGGTGGTGTTGGTTCTCCATATTGGTGGCTATGGTTTTGCATATAAGATCTTCAAATTCTCATCAGGATGACATTGAATGCTGATAAAAATGATAACTAAGAGACGTTTTTTAGAATACTCTTTTAAATTATAAGGCAATTAGAAGTTGCCTTGCTTGCATTTCAGTTGTGACCTGTCAGATAAAGCCTTTGCCATCAGAAATGCATCTTAATTGTGCGGGTTTACTTTTCTATTAAAGCAGGGGTTTTCAACAAATTGGACTAAGAAGGAGTGAAATTACATTTACTCAGCCATAGAAGGCTTAAAATTAGGCCAACACTGCATTGCATACTGACACAGTATGCATTCATTTGCTTGGAAAACCCCAAGCCTGGAAACCAGGCTGATAGCCCCAGCAATGTCAACCAAGCAATGTGAATAGGGCCAGTGCCCTCTGCTGTTTAAAGTGAACATTGATTAATTTCGGGAATTTTCAGATATTGACTGTATTGTTTGTGCATCATTACATCCCAAGCTGTGCTCACAGGAGAAACAAACTCAGACAGCACATGAACAATTTAGAATTGTTTCAGCTTTTTGAAGAAATCATTTAGTAAGAATGATGTCTATTATGTACAAAAGGGTAGTTTAAGGTAAGAGGGGTTTTGGTTGGAAAGGCACAAAATAACATTGGCACAGAAGAAATTGAATGTCCAAAACATTTGAAAACCCCTGTATTAAAGTACTAATAAAATGTATAATGAGACATGGCAAAACAAACCTGTGTTCTTTTGTAAATCTTTACCAATGCATTGGGCATTTAATTACTTTGAATGTTTTATTGCTCATAAGATAATCACATGATGACTCAGAACTCCTTACAACCGATAAGGAATTACTTATCTTGTAGACACGAACCTAACATGATCTCTCCAGATACCGGACAAAAATGATTGATGTTATATTATCACAAATTCAAAGCTTACCCAAGTCAGGCTTTAGCTCAGTAGGCAAGCTTAATTTCCGTGACATCTTTGCTGGAAGAAAAAGAAACACTTCTCTTTACAAACCCTTCCAGAATGTTCCAGGAATTCATGCATGGATGTTTACATTGGGGATATAGATTATGGGTGAATGTACCCGGAAAAAAAAAACCCAGAAGGAAAACTTAAACATGTTGAACAGACGGAGGTAACAGTAATAGCAGACCTCAAAACCAAAAAGATAGAACAGTATGTAAAAATCTAATAAAAACAGAAAGCAGTGATCTGTAAATGTTTTATAATCTTTTTTTAATCGAATTTTATCAGTTTTTATGTAAATACTATGTTCAATCCAAATGTTCTTCAGACAGATAATTTTTGTGTGCCATCATTAATGTGCCAATAGGATTCAGTCTGAGACAAGTCTAGACAGAGGCCAAGTAATTTAGTTCCCACACTAAAGTATGTTTAAAATTATTTGAAAATGATTTTGTATATTCAATCCCAACCAGGATAAATCAGTGGGCCAGAAAAGGGCAGTTGAACCCTAGTGGTTAAGGTACTGGGCTTCCACCTAATTTAAGCCATACTACTACCACGTTGCCACTGTTGGACCCTCGAGCAAAGCCCTAAACCCCTTTTTAGTTACACAATACATTATCATCATACTGTCACTTTGGATAAATATGTCAACTAAATATATCATTACATATAATCATAATACATTCAACGTCTCTTTGAAATTTATGTGATAAGTACATTTAATGGACGTCAAAATCAGTTTCAATAGGAGACAGTGTAGCACCAACAATGAAGTTAACATGCTGAAAAAGTTATTTTGTCTTACGCAACATATGTTGGTCCAAATTGTGTGGTATAGTGCCCTCATAGATTTTCACTGTCACTAATTACAGACTCTTTTAAAACCAGTACCCTTCTTTATGGTTGATTTTTACTTTGGCCAGGTTAGCATGTCACAATCTTTTCTAATCGGATAATCATCATCATCATAGACAAATCAGTCAAGTGAGTAGGGCTATCAGTTGGACAGTTGTGAGTTTGAAGCCATTGTTGGGGTATTAAAAAAGTCCATTGTCCCTCTCAGCTCCAGAAATGTGCATTGACTGTCAAAGGATATTTTTTTATTGTACTATACATGTGTATGAATACATGACAAATAACATTCCATCTACACTAGATTAGCTTACATTTGTTCATTAACATCTGCTTTCTTTTTTATTTACACACTGTACCAACCTTTCTGGAATTCTCATTTAAAGACACAGAATTTGCTTAATTAAATGCTGCATGCTGGACAGACAATTGGGGGGTGGATGGCGGATCTCACAATGCCCTGAAAAACGAAACCGCCAGCACTTCATGCCACAAGCATGCACTGAAAGGAGAATGAGACCAAGAGCTAACCAAAATTCAATATACTTTTGATTATTTTAAAAAAATCCAGGAAAAAAAACAATTCTATGTCATGTTCAATGTTATAAATCATTTTTAATAAAGTGATCTGACAGTAAAATTTGTTGGCATACACATTATATTACAGTTACACTGGGTGCGCAAATATTCTCTTACATTATATTGAAGTTTTTATGTATATAATAAGGCTACATTCACAAGTAATTACTGGCATCCTTAAGCACAACACTTGTGGGTTAATTTTCACACATCACTGATCTCTTTTATCAAATAACCTCCTGTATACCAAATACATCTAGAAAGAGTTACGGTGGTGTACTAATTTCTCTTGTAAATTGGGATGTTGGTTGAGAAACTAACAGTGCTCATTAGCTTCCTGTATTAAGTAAAATATGTTAAAATGCACAAAAAGCTGTGTAACTGAGTGAAAGTTTGAGCATGTCATCTGCAATGAACTGGCGGCTCGGTCAACGCATGGGTTCCCTGTCCAGCATCCAGTGGTGCCAGACTAAACTCGATTCTAACTAGAAGTTAATGAAGATGTCATAATAATAATATATTTTGCTTGCAAGTATTGTATTCTCCTTAAAATCCATGTCAACAGGAACTGTAATGGATGTCAAAAATCCTGGCGAGTGCCTCCTAAGGCTAGTTTGTCAACTCCACTTCCAAATAAGACAGATTTACTGCAGATAAGAGCACAGCTCAACATAAAGAGATGCTCGAGTTAGAAACGTCATACCCGCAGACAACATTCTTATGAAACAGTCAACAAGGTGAAGCTGGATACACCATGGTATACACGTGCATCATACATTCCATCATTTTATTCCTTCTACAATTAATTTACTTGAAGACAAAGACAGTGTCTGAGGACAAAGGGAACGTCTTATTCATCCTCGTTCTTCCCAATCTTACCTCTACCTCCTCCGTTGTAGAATTGTTGATGGGTGGACGTCAACACTTTTTCAAGAAGGGAGTAAAGGAATGCTGGGTTAGAAATCTTTTCTTGATTTTTTATAAACAGACAGTGATGCAGTGTAGATGGGACTCCATTGAAAAAACATGTTTAGCTACAACTATAGAAATGACCACATTTAGAACTGTGATCCATATTATTGATTTGGTATGTGTTATGCCAGATGCCCTTATGACACAGCCCTCCCTATTTATATAGGCTTGGGACCAGCCCCACAATGCTGTGGTTTGCATCTTAGTGGCTAGGTACCTATAGGACGGATGCAGAAGGTTTTTTCGTTGCCAAGGTTTTAAATATTTATTAATAATATGACATGTATGCTTATTTAATCACCAAACCTCTGGAAGTTGTGTAAGCGCTGTGTACAGTGTTGCCAGATTAGGTGGTTTTCCATTAAATCGGACAGATTGAGCCATTTTCATGTTTTTTGTAGGACTTTTAAAGATTGAGGCTGGAAACCATGAAGGAATTTTTTTAATTTTAACTTAACTTTGTTTAAAAAATTGGGGCAAAATTCGTATTGTGAACCCAGTATCAAGAATCAAACTGCATCATGGGTAGAGTGTATTGTTACACCCCTAGTAAGAAGGGTAATAAATAACCAAAAACTAGTAACAAATAACCAAAAACTAACTCAGAGGAGTGTCTACATACTTTTGCTAATATAATGCATAAAATATGTCAGTGCTTTTCAGATTTACTGTTGTTGTATGTGTATGTACTTATGAGGCACCTATGTCCACTGGTTCAACGATACAAAGTTAAACAAGGATTTACATATTAATACATTCATATTAATCATAATGAAGAGATTAACGACTTGGAACATATTAATGATTTGTATGAAAATTGTTATGATAATAACATTTTTAAGGTTTTAAAGGTTGGCTTTGGACAGGCTTTGTAATCACTGTATAATGGGTGACTAATGACGTGCACTGAAGGCCACATTACCTGAGGTGGGGGACTTGCAGCGGTCCTCTGACGTAGCTGAACCTTCATTGATGTCACACAGCCCTAAAGACATAAACAACATTTTAATATTTTTCCAGTGAGAGCAGATAGAATGTGTTCATATAGAAAAAGCTCTTTGTGCTTTTATGGGACAACACTGATATGTAGCAGGATTAAAAATTCACCAGACTTAAAACCAACTAAGCATCTGTGGGACCACTTTGATCGTCATGTTCCTGCTATAGATTTTTGTTTCAAGCATCTGTGATATTCATGGTAGTCAGCATGGCTCCAGATCCATGTGTTAATCTTCCACCTAATGATTAATGATGTTATTTAAGTAGTATGAGCTTGTTATTGTACCATTCACAATGTGTGGGGCAG
>JAYDZG010000005.1:7811579-7842255 GCA_034509265.1 Microcambeva bendego | reverse complement strand
TGTGTGTGTGTGTGTGTGTGTGTAGGGTGTAGTAAGGTCAGGGAATGCCAAGAAACCCTCTTGGCATGTCTCTTCCATCACTCATGACATTGGCATTACCATCAAAACACATACAGGCATTTATCAGCTCTAAAAGGCACTACAGAAAGCCAAAAATAAACAAGCAAATAAATAATTAATGGTCAAACAAAACTCTGAGTAAATAATTTAAACCAGATAAACACAGGTGGGGACAGTTAACAGAAGGGAAGGGATAGACTGTAGTTTTAACAGTGTGAGAAATTCAGTATCTCCAATTAACCTGACTGCATGTTTTTGGACCGTGGGAGGAAACCAAAGATCCTGAAATTAAATCGAGTCACACATATTTAACTTTTCACAATGCGCTTTGGTCAATTTAAGGTAAGTTTGTTTCATTTTCACAAGAATTCCCTGAGAACGATGATTGTACATGAGCAACTTTTTTTTAACATAGTATTAGTAAATCCATGAAAAATAGCTTCTTGGAGTTCATGCTAACCTAAAAGCATCAGACCACTGGGCAAAGTCTAGTGATTCTATCTATAAAAAGGATTTTTAAAATAAATAATTAAGAAAACTTGTTGGTACCATCAGTAGATACAGATAAAGTACATGTCTGACTTTTTCAGAAGGATGAAAATGTTCTGGTCACAGGACTGAGTGAAAATCTTGGGTCAGGACTAAATACTATGCACTCATTATTATACATTTCTAATGGAAAATAAATATTTAAAATGTTTATGGGATTTGGTGTCACCATACAATGCAAGGAAAAATGATTTTAAGTGTGTGTGGCACTCACAGTTCAATGGCTTTGTTCCACATGATGGTGTATCCTGAGAGGGTGAAGGACTCCACATTTACAATGTGGATGTTTCCTCGCTCTGTTCCCACATACAACCACTTACTTCGGAAAGGCAGGTGACAGAATGTTATCCTGAAACATACAGACAAGATAATGAAACAAAGACTAAAACATGCCCAAAAGTATATAAAGTGTATGACATGCTGTTTTAGCCATATTGCTTTTAAACAACAATGTATTACGCATACACCACACCTATTGTACAGCCCCTAAACAATATCCGACCGTTGATTGTACTTTTAATTGAACCAGTATCCTATTTCTGACTGGCCACCATTAGGTCATTAGGCAAAATGAAATCAGGTGGATATAAGTGTACATCATACATCTAATACGATGGCATTTTGATTTGTTTTGGTGTGTGAGTGTATCCAGCATTGCAGCTACAGTGAGAGAAATTAATATAGTTGGATAGAAATGAATGACAGTTATTAACAAACATGGACATCTAACTATATATCTACTGAAGTAAGATGTAAAGCAATGTTTATATATAATAATGTACGTTTCAGAAAAAATCAGCAACGTTTTACAGTATTTGTGACCTAGTCACTGCCAAAACAATGGCAAAAAATATTTATTAAATTCCACTTCACTACAGAACAGAACATGGTTGTTGTGTTGTCAAATCCACTCAGAGTAAATTATCCTTATTACTTTCATGCTCCATATCATATCAAACTTTGATTGCTCATTTTTGTTGATGGTTTTTTTTGGACGTTATTACTAAACCTCTCGTCACTTCTCAAGTTCGTTTTGTGACAAAATGTTGTTTGGGGGACCAGACTCATCCTGGTCAAACCAGTCCTAAATGGTTTGTGATAGGACAAAGAATACTTGTCATTTTGCAAACCTCTCTGTTAAAAAACAACAAAAGACAAAATATGTATTGTTTCAACATAAGTTTTATTGTCAAACATTTTTATTCACTTACAACTATGCACTGAATACAATTTGAGCAAGTGAGTGTTAAGAGACCCAAGGTGTGTTATTGATCCAGGGTGAAATAATAATCAGCTACCAATGTCTTTGCATGGCTACCCCTATTGCTGCATTTGATTAAATTGTAATTAGAAGTTCACACCAGGACTCAGTGAGTCAGGTAGACGGTCATTGGAGTTTTCATGCTTATGTGAGATAAGAAACACACTATGAGTCTCACTATATCACTATACAACACTAAATCTAAAGACTCACAAATATATAATCAGCACCAGAAACTGGAAATTGGACTCAGATGTAATCTCATTGGTCTAAGTAAGTGTTTTCCCTTTCAATGAAGATCTTAAGTCATAAACTCAGTTTCCCATGAGGACATACATACAGCAGCATTTCACAAGTGCTAATCTCATCCCATTACTGCAACTCTGTGCACTGGTGTCTGACTGATGGCATAATTGTTTCTCAAGCCTTATAAGAGCCAACTGCTTTTACGTTGTCATTATAGGGTATTATGTGTAGAATTTTGAGGAAGAAGTGAATGCAATCTATTTTGGAATAAGGCTGTAACATAACAAAATGTCGAAAAAGTGAAACTGTGAATACTTTCCGGATACATTTTAGATGTATGTAATAAAGTGCTCAGTGAGTGTATTTTGGAACAGACCTCATTAAAGCACCAAAAAGAAAAGTTCTTCTGTCATCTTTTAAAGGGGACATATTATACCTCTTTTTAAACAAGTTAGAATATGTCTTTGGGCAATAAAAACCCAAGTCCATGAAGTTTTTTGCACAAAATCATTTCTAACATTAAGATATTTCACCAGCTTTATTCTTGCCAGTTTTAGTCCCTTTTAGAATGAGCCGAATGTCACTTTTATGCAAAAAAAGCTGCTGCAAGCCACTCCCCAACCATCTTATGTTTACGCTGAGCATTAACCTTTACATTACATTTTACATTTACCACATGTGAAAATGACAGAAAACAGGAACAGTGACAAAGTTCGTGCACCAAGCTTGATATAAATGCGCAGTCCACCTCTGGTCGGATTTGTTCTTCTGGCCGGAAAATGTTGCATCCAATTAGCTCCATAGCATTGTCGGATACGCCGTCATTTTGCCATGTTTCAATAAAAATCATGACATTACAGTCCATAAGTCTCTTACTGTGTGTGATGCGCAGTCATATCCATTTTGTTCACCAACAATCGCACATTAGCGAGATAAATGCTGGGTAATAAAATCTGATGCTGTGTTGGCTTTAGCTTAGCCTCTAGCTTTCTGTGCATCCCATGCCTTAGTTTACAGCCTGCAAGCCCTTCCGCCTGGTCAGTTAGAGTGCGTAGTCCCTGATGTTTTGGAAATCTCAGGGATGAGTCGAACATTGGTGATAAAGCTGTCGAAGACGTATATCCAAAAGTTTCGGTCAGGTGTAGGATCTAAGATAAAGCTGTTATGTATGAACAAACTTGAAATAAGGAGGAAAATACTGCAACAATGCCAAATCATTAGACCAAAATGGTGGATCTTCAACTGATCTAGTTGGCGGGGCTCTGGTGGTGGTTGACAGATGATGGGGGGTGCACGGGTGTTCATATGCAAAAATTTTGCAAATTTTCCATTTGAGAAGTGTTAATGGGAGAAATCAAAACGGCTCATTTCTGCATATGATTCCTGAAATCAAAATGTTTTAATGATCATTAGAGACCCAAGTGGAAATACAAGTGGAAATACAAAAGCAGGCAAAAAGTGAGTTTTGCATAATATGTCCCCTTATAAAATATGTTATGCATTGTGTTCCATACCAACAGCAGAGTAATCTGTTGGACTGAAGACGAAATCCACTTTAAGAGGCTTAATTTTTTTCCATTCTTCTGTTCTCCAAATCTATATTTGCTCGACCATAAATAGCTTGTTCTGATTACGAAGCAATGCTGTTGTAAAATATGCAGAATATGTAATGTAGTCACGTAATGTAGTTGACAAAACAACTGGTTTAAAGAACATATGCTCCAAAATGTGCAGAGAATGCTACTACCAATTTAAACGGTCCATTTTGGGCCCAGAAACGGCAACATCCATTATTTTTGTAAACCATCCTAAAGGTCACTTAGCATACAATAGATTGTTTGTAATGGGACATAGAATGCATTGCTACAGGGCTGCCAGATGTAGCTCTGCACCTGTGAGATTTTAGAAAATGAACCTCATTCGATTTGCAGGATCGAGCCAAAGGAACTTTACAGCATCCCGAAATGATGGACCAGTCTACACAATACCAGGAAGATATCTTGAGAGGAACCAGACCAAGGAAATAGAATACCATGGTCAAAAAGCCACACAAAAAAGGCTTACTAGCAACAAACAGTTTTTTGTTTTTTTCTTGGGCTTAGTCTCATTCTACTGCGGCGGCTCACCTAATTGATTTGGCACAGTTTTTATGCCAGATGCCCTTCCTATCATAACCCGCCAACTTTATCCGAGCTTGAGACTGGCACTACGGTGCAGTGGTTTGTGCATCCCAGTGGGGATATCAATTAAGATATTTTTTCCTCCAAAATACCAAAATACATGGATTGTTTTATGTAATGTAATTTACTTTTAGATTTACCTTTAGAATGTCTGTGTGTTTGTGTGTGGTAAACATGATAAATAGCCTGTGTTGTGAGGATAATAAAAAGAAGTATAAAAATAAACCGGTAACACCTGCAACTGTTAAATGCTTTTGGTGTGAATGTATACATATTTACTTTATCACTGAGTTTTAAAATGAGCACGACACCTTCAGTTCTTTTCGAGGTCTTTTCTGTGTGAAGTTTGCCTGTTCTCTCTGTATCTGCATGGGTTTCCTCTGGGTACTCAAGTTTATTTCCACAGTCCAAAAACATGCATGTCTTTGGAAGAACCCGGAGTAACTGGAGTAAAACATAAATTCTAGTTAAAGTTAAAAGAAAACAGAATTTAATTTAACCATTTCCATTTGTCAAGTATCCCTACACAGCTGGGTTGTATTAATTTTTTTTTTTTAGGTATCTGTACTTTACTTGAGTATTTTTGTCACTTCATACTTTTTACTTTTAACTACATTTCAAAAGAAAAAGCTGTACTTTGTACTTCTTACATTTTCAAAACAGGCTCTGTACTTTAGTTTTAACTAAATAAATGTATTTATTGGTGTATTTTATCTCTTTATCTGTTTAGATTTTTCTACCATGTATGTGCACACACATGCAAACTGAATCACTCTCCTGAACGGCTCTTTTCAAATCAAATCAGGGCTGTTTTTTATCTATGGTAAAGATTTGTTGGGTTTCATCACTTCGATTCATTTGTTATCTTTAGGTGGAACTTCAATCTCTCTTGATTAGCTGTAAAGGTATAAGTGACAGCCTAGTGAATGATCAGTTTCAGCTTTTCTACCCCCCATGCCAAGAAAATAAATTAGTTTTCATTAGTGAGGAGGACAAACAGTTATATGTTGATTTATATATTCTGGAAATATATAAAATGTCCTTCAAGAAGAAAAACAAGTCAATTACACAGATATAGATTTGGTCTCCAAGGTCAGGTTAGTAGCGGTTATGGTTTTTATGATATAAATACCTTAAAAATGGTCTATTGACATGTCAATTGTAATAAATTGGCTAAAGGTGATGTAATGTTGAAGAATAAGCTAAATGTTTTGCAAAAGGCCAAATTTTGCAATTACTGTTTCAGTGGATAGTAAATAGGTCTTGACTACATAATATGCCGTTTGAAAGATCAATAAAACAAATTAATTACTTTTTTTACATACAGTACATCTATGGTGATGTACTTTAATAGTTCTACTAGAGTAAAAAAACAATATGCATACTTTAACTTTTACTTAACTTAAACATCTCTTATGATGGTAACAAAAATGTGATTTTAATATGTTGCCCAAATATTAGTGCAATAGTACCCTATCAGTATGAATGAAAACAAGCCAAAAAAGGAACAGTAAAATATACCTAATGCATCTGGACAAAAATAACCCAAAAGCTTGCCGATTTTATGCAAGAGTGATCCGTTCTCAAGTCGTGATGTTACCCAGCCTCGTACTTATTAGAAGCTTCTATTTTGTATTCCGGACGAGTCATGCTCTAAAATCAGAGGTGAACCCTCCAGGCCTAATCTGTGTCCAGAAAATGAACCCTCAGCGTCTGCTTTTTAATGAGTATTTCACTCTGATTGGATAATCCCAAGGCAGACCTCGTGTACCTTCTTTAGATTTGCATACTCCACCGCTCTTGCATCCTCCCCAGGCAAGAAAAAAACTGCGGAAAGAGACTTTTAAATGTCAGCTATGTATGACACACATATTTGAGTCTGCCTGTGACAGAACTGAAATCACCCCGAAAAGCTGATGTTGGGGGTCTGTCACGCTCGTCAACTTGCAAGATGCTAATCGGAAATGAAGAGTCGGTTCCTTTCGGATTAGAATCAAGTGTGTGTTACTGATCGAGAAATATCTCTATTTTAATGGTTTTGCATGTAATTGAACTCTGATTTAGGGTCCCAGTGGGTACAGTTCACTGGGCAAAATGTAGAGAAACCTGGAGAGGTCTCCAGTCCATCACCAGACACAAACACTCATACCTAGGGGAACTTTTGTGTCTCCGGGTAGCATGATTTCATGTCTTTAGACTGAAGGAGGAAACCCAAACTGCTCTCTCCAAAAAGGACCCAGACATCAAAAACCTTCAGTCAGGTTAATTGAAAACACTGAATTGACCTCTAGGTACCTAACCACTAGAATGTATAAACCAGTACATTATAGTGCAGGTCCCAAGCACGAGTAAATAGGGAAGGTTGTGTCCAGAAGGCCATCCAGTGTAAAAATGATGCCAAATAAATAATGCTGATTATGATCCGTTGTGGCAACCCCTAATTGGAACAGATGACTTAGGAAAAAATGATAATAGGTCTAAAAAAAGATGGAAAAGCTTAGCATAAAAAGGATCACATTACGTTTGTTCCAGACCAGTAATGAATGACGTAAGTATGGTGTCATTTTTATTTCATCATATCAAACAGTTTGTCTCATTGAAGGCAGTTTGAAAAGGTCAGCAGCAAACTGGTTCAAAGTTCCAACCTATTCAAACAGCTAAAAATGCTAGCTCAATGCAACAAAAGTGTGTGGTACATAAGGCTCTGTAAAGCACAGCGGAAAGCTAAGCTAAGCAGCACCGAAAAGAAAATAATGCCAAAGCCAAGTGCAAGATGGAAAGACATTGGCACGTCCGTGACCAGTTCTAGAGTTGGCTGAAAGAGAAATTTGGAGCACATATAAGAGGATGTTATAGAGACATATAAAAAAAAGATACAGAATACTGTGCTAATTAAAGATTTTTGACTTTTAATTAACTTTGGAAAAACTTCATCGCTATGGGTTATTAAGTGTACAAGGCACATTAAGTGATGGAGAGTAATTACATCTGCTAAATGCTTTAAATGACTGATGGGCAATTATGTCCATTCAAAACACAATAAAGTAAGAACAATTCTGGATGAACTGTTATAGCAAGAGTTGCTGTTCTGTGTCATTGTTCCAAAAATATATAAATAAGATAACATCAAAAACATATTTTAAAAAGAAAAAAATAGTTGGTACACATCAGTGGTGTGCAGTTGCCAGTAACAGCAAATATTATGTTCACAAACCCACTAGTTCTTTTGTTGAATAAAAAACAAAAGGAGAAATTCATAAAATGGATGACTTTCAGATAACATTTCAGTCGCAGCTCGTTTGGTCAGACTGTATTACTGCAAACGCAAATCAAATAAAGATTCTGTAAACACTGTACGGTGCGTGAATGGAACAAGCCGAACCACCTCAGAGATGTGATGTTATTAGCGATTACACCTGGAGTGCTTAATTGCTTAAAAAAAGCACACATAAACTAATATGAAAGCAGCATGTAAGCATTTATGACTGGTCAATGAAATGAAGAGCACAGCGCTTCCTATTCACTGAATTAGTTTCATGTTCAACATTTGTTTCACATTCGACTTTACAATCTATATAAGTTCTTAAAAAAACACATGTAACATACTTTATACATGACTTCCTATGAATGTTGAATATGTAACTAACTTTACAGCAGTTTCCTGTTTTCCATCCATTACGTATCTACGTAAGATATTCGGAATAAAATATCTGTTCAAACTAAATGTTTTATGTACAGGCTTACAGTATATCAGAGCTGTTATAATAGTTAAGTAAACAACAAACTCATTAGTCCTTGAAGTCCTGTTTGAAGATTACAGAAAGTATGTATAGAACTTTTTTTCTTACACACTTAAATTAACTCAGTGTGATCTTCTCATTGAAGTGTAGCCTCATTTGAAATCGAGGTTAACTAGTTTTGTTATAATCAATAATGCGTGAGTATTGTGTAACACCTGCTAGAAGGCAGCGATCTCTATGATCTTACCTCCCTTAGAGAAAATCTTACATCTAATTGGTTCTTATTTTATTGTTTTTTTTTTGATAAAATCATGATAAATTGTATAGTAATTGGTGATTCAGTTTTTGACTGGTGGTTTCTTTTCAGAGGTGGAGTCAACAAAACTACTTAAACCTGGTTCATATTGGATTCTTAAACGGCATATGGGAAATTTTGCATTCTTCTCTTTGGAAGTGTGGATACTTTTTGATGATCCCTTGTATATGGTCACAGAGAAGTAACCAGCGATTGTCAGTTGTCAACTAATACAAATATTATCAAAGTCGCTACTAGAGAGTTTGTAAATGTTTGGCTTCAACCACATGTGTATTGTTGTGGCTCTTCCAGTTCATACAACTTAACTTGGTAAACATCTGGTGTGTGTGCACATCTGTGCAGCCGGACAAGCCGAAGTAAATCGAGTGTGAGAACTCACTACACCACAATTTACACATCCTGCACCATCTGATCTTTGTCTCTGGGGTAAACAGATGCCCGGACCGGCTGAACTCACCTCTCCCTGTTGAACTTGAGTGAGTGCAGCACGGCTGGTCTCTTCTGACGCAGGTTCCACAAGTGAATGCTGTCATCAGCTAGAGCGCTCACTAACGCCCCCTGCGGACCATATCAGAGAAAACCAAAATAATCACATGAATCTGCAATGAGCAACTGAGAATATGAAGATGACAAATGTACACGTCAAAAAACAACGACAAGCTCCTGTTTCAATATTTTAAAAAATATTATTATTATAGGTTGTAATGCAGCTGCAAAAATTAATTTTTTTAAATTACTGTTATACATGATCCTTTATTATTTTTGCGTTTCCATTCATGTTGGAATTCATATGATTTTCTCTTAGCACTATTCGCTGTGTTCATGACCAAGACATTTTTGGTCCAATCACGGGCTGGCAGTCTTAAAAATGCCATTTGTCAGAGGCAGATTATACAAGCTTTTAAAGAAAAGCTCAAAGTTTCCCTAAGACTTAAAGCGGTGAGTTGAGTTATGGTGAATGAGATGTGGCATGAGTCGCCATTTGTTGACTTCTGCACTTGTGTGATGGAAAAATCAAACGTGCCCATCCTCAACGACTCAACATGGGCAATAGGCAGTACAGTAAAAAACAACATGACAAAACAATCTCGTGTACTAGACTAGATTTGATTATAGTTCATCCAAATTAAAGAGGACAGGACAACCCCCCCATCCCCCAAGGACCACTGATACCCCCTGGTTTTACATTTACATTTTTAGCATTTACCAGACACTTACAGTACTGTATAATCCGATACAAAATACAGCATTACTAAGCAATTCAGTGACTTAATTATTTACTCACTAAAATAATGGCATGCATCTAATTTGTTATTGTGCCTCACATTCGTCCTAGACCTGCTCGTGTCGGCTTTATAAAAATATAAAAGTTGGTGGTGGGTGGTGGAACTGTGGATGTGAGAGAAGAAATGAGAGTGAGAAAGTAAGACACCAAGAAGAGCATGAGCGTGGGCATGATAGACGAGAGGTGAGAGGCAGGAGAAGTTAAAGAGATGGAGAATGCCAGGCAGAAATATCTTTACCATTTAGCCCCCCACCCCCCACACTTGCACATTAAAGCTACATCAAACAACATTTTTGTTTTTAGTTCGTCAGTCTGGATAAATTAATGCTGGAGAACCCTTTCAAACTGCTTTTTATTGTTTTGTGGCTTAGTGGTTGGCCAATTTTCCTAGCTTACTGCCCCTTACACCCTTTCCCACATACAATTTACATTTTCAGTATTTAGCAGATCATTTTATCCAAAACGACACACCAATTTAACTGATACAATATTCTTGTAGGTGCCCAGCAGAGCTAAGATTTAAAATGACGAGTTTAATATGTCAGTTCTGGGGCGCTAGCCTGTACAGATGAATTCTGTGTAAGGAGTATCTACCTTGTCTGTCATGAATGAAACCTAAAATTTAAAACATGATGTTAAAATCCAAATAAACAAACAATGGCTGTGTGATGGGGCATTTAAAAATGGTGTCCAGATGCTTGTGTTCAGCTCAGAATGTGTGAGTAAACCTTTGACCTGAGCTGTAACAAGCTGATGATGTCTGCCCCAACCTCATTATTATATTTACGCCACATTTCCAGCATGCACTATGGAAAAGCCACGGTAACTGGTATCTGCAGGCAACTCTGAAGAAGACACGAATGAAGCATGGTCTCCGTTACCTTCATAAAAAGCCGCTGCCACGGGGGTACTAGTGGACAAGTGGGTTTGTGACAACAAAGCCAGCATGCGTGAAGTATGTTATCAGCTGGGTTCAGGGCCATCGGAACTCGTTCTGGCAAAGAGTAAAATGGATGGAGGGGGAAAATGTTGTCAATGAATGCGCTCACCTCGTTGATGAGGAACTGTAGCTGAATGACGGCTGCTCCACTCTCATGTTGACAATAGCATTCCACACCTGGACGACCGAATCTGGATGACGTGAAGTCAAGGAATACACTATCATTGTATTGTTTAAAGGTGCAAATGGATTCAGCCCCCTGAGACACTCGAAGACCTCTAAGATATGTGAAATGATCAGAAATATTATATTGGGAGTATAACTAGTGAGAAAAAAATCTATTGTAGTCATTCCTAATGGAATCGGACTACTTATAATATTTTAGTTTGCATGTCAGGCCAGTCTGGCACATGTAGAGTCACTTCTGGATGAAAAAAAAAATGAAATCAAATAACATCACAATAGCACAGGTGTGAAAAGTGTCCTCACAGTTTTAAACACACATTAAATACAAAAACACACAAAACTTAAATGAAACTATAAACTAAAACTTCTTATATAACGCTGTAGTAGTCCGTCTCTATAGATTTTCTGAGAGTATCATGTTTAGGCAAATCACTGTAATTGCGACACCTATAGGTAGAGCTGTCTTTGCACAATAAATCAACTTCAAAGCCTTCACGACTTCAAAGCCAGCCATAGCTTTTACAAATGTATGGCCTGCGTGTTCCAAAGAACGGCTGTTGGGCAACACATGGAAGGGTGTCTACGTCCCATGTCCTGGGTAAAAAAAAATCCCTTCCATAACAGAAATGTGCAACTCGCATGGCTCCAACTGCTTGTATACATATATTGCTATGAATGTACAGATATACAGCATTATAGTGGGGTCCGTGAGTCCAAAAAATGTAATCTTCCAAACTATTCTTCCTGCATATAATGGTTGAAATTCGAAAAGAAAAAAATCATAGAAAAAGGGTCCTCAGAGCTTTCAACCAATAATTATTCCTGTTTTCTTCCACACAGCAGACTAGTGGAAACATTCGTATGCTGCAGGAACTGACAATTGTGCCAGCTCAAGAATGCCCAGGTGACCAGTAGCAGAGTTCAGATCTGGACTCTGAGAGCAATCTGGGCACTTTGAAGTATATTTTTCTTATTATTATGTTCACCTTACTAAATGCATGTGGCTAGATCAGATTTGAGTGGCACGGTGGCTTAGTGGGTAGCATTGATGCCTCACAACAAGAAGGTCATGGGATCGATCTCTAGGTGAGGCGGTCTGGGTCCTACCTGTGTGTATGTTATTCCTGTGTTGGCAGGGGTTGCTTCCCACAGTGCAAATACATGTAGTCAGGTTAGAGACACTGAACTGCCCTATAGGTGAATGGGTGTGGTTGTGTATGTGTGTTTGTATGTACGTCTGCCCTTAGCTAGACTGGTGCCCCCTCCAGGTTTTTTCTGTGTGCCTTGTGCCCACAACCACCTCACGACTCTGATTGGATTAGGGGTTAAGAGAGTGAGTTAGATATGTCCACACCATCCACAATGAATGAGCTTGCACAGTCATCTAGCAGAAGTACCATAAATGCCAGGCTGTGGAGCCCCAGACTGGTATGACGTATGATGTAAAGCAATTAGAATGTGCAGTATGCCAGAAGTGTATCAAGGTGGGTAGATGTGAGAGTGATTTCAAGCATGTATTAGTCATCTTTCAAAACTACCGGACCACCCACTATGTAATTATTATAGCATATTCTTCCTCTCCTCTTTTCACTGACTATGGATTGATATCTACCCAACTGTTCCGGGAATTCAGAATCATTGTGGCGTATTTAAAGATGTCTTGTGAAAATACACAGATGAGCCAATACATCAAAACTACTTTGTGCACGGTAAACTGCATTTACATTTTTGGCATCAAGCAGACACTCTTATCCAGATCGACTCACAGAAGTGCTTCCATGGTAGACTGTACCTTGCTCTCATTTAAGTGGAAAACAGTCCAAGAATACAAATCTGCTGAAACCCTGTTAGAACTAACATGTTGTATCAGAATCAGATTTATTGGCAGGGTATGTGGAAACACATGAGGAATTTGGTTCTGGTTGATGGCATCTCTCCAGGATATTTAAATATACAAACAGTTGCAGACAATGCACACGAATAAACAATAAACACGAAGATTTTGAGACTATTTACAGGGAACGTATAGAGGAAATATCGGTGTGTGAAGACAGATGCGATGGCAACCTGGCTGGTTTGCACCAGAACTGTCAAGCACTCACTACTGCCTTTAATACAGATTAGACTGAATCATATAATAGTAATATTTTTGTATTTTTTTGCTAGTTGTAACATTTAGTACTTTATTTTGGGTTTGTATGAATCGTGCTTTTTTAACAATCCTCCAGGAAGCCTAATGAGGATGGGTCTTTGATGGCTCTTAAGGGTTATTCCTGTAATTTTAAGGGAGTGGTTCCTTTCCATTATCACAGTGGTCTGTAAGCTTTGGGATTGTTGGGTGGCCAAGACTGAGGAGTGATTGTTATTGGTGGGAAAAAAGTATGTGCAAACTCAACCACACTGAATGGCCATTTCATTACCACCTTCTTAACTAATTGTAGCATCTGACCTCACTGAACATCTTGTGAATTAAATGTTTCCAGTGTGGTGTCTGGTTTTAGAAAAAACTGTGGGTGTGACATTCTCCAGACACAAATCTTATTTAGAAAATGACCAGGATCGTCTCAATGTCAAGGTTCGAAAATGAGTTAAATCCAACATGCTGTCCTCCAGAACTTTGTGTTCCTCATCTCCTTTCAAGAATGGAATAAAATATTTATAATCCATTTTGTGAGTACACAATGTACTGGGGAAGGAGGAGGAGGGTCATAATAAGATAATGTGAAACACTATATATTAATATTAGTAAGCCCAGAGCCCATGTTCTATCTTTAGGATAATACAAATGTCAAGTCTGATTCCTTATTGGAATGGCCATTCTCAATGTATTTTACATGAAATTAATTAGTAGTATTAATATCTTGGACTAATGTCAAAATAATAGGTGGAAAAAAAACATATATCATAAAAAAACATATGGTCAAAAGTAGATTTACATTTTCAGCATTTAACAGAAGTTATATATCGAAAGAAACTTACATTACTGAGTGAGGATACTGTCTAAAGAAATAAGTGTCTAGAACCTTATCCACTAGGCTACAACTCACTTTATGTACACCAAACTATAAGCTTGTTACACTAGCCATACCTTTAGCATTGGGATTCATTTTAACAAAAATAATTCAGAGCATGTCTATTGGAATCAGTGCCCATTCCATGTTAGAAAAAAGACCTGACAAGCAATCAACATTTAAACTCATTATGTGATTTGGTCGTGAGGTTACATATATTTGGTTGAAAAGTCTCTTTACTCCCTTTCACTACTACAACGTCGAAATATGGTATTGGAGCAGGTTATGGTTATGGTTATGGTTTACAGTTAAATGTTGGTAGGTTGGTTGGTCGGTCAGTTGGCTGGTCAGACAGACAGAAAGATAAATAGATGAGGTAAATTAGCTATTCGATTTGCCCCACACACCCCATATGAAACACATCAATTTGGCGTGTGTCTGTTGGAATCTGTGCCCATTCAGTGATGTTGGGGAAAAAATGCTTGAAATCAACATTTTACTTTATTATGTGATTTGGTTGAGATAATTCTATTGGAGCAGGTAACAATTTACAAAAAGATGGATGGATGGACGGATGGATGTTGCAGACATGGATGGATGGATGGACCAAATGTGTTTGGAAAAAATAATCAATTTTGTAATTTTGTCAGTGTAATAATAGTTAAAGAGAATTAACTAATCACACATTTGTTTTTTTAAATTGCATTATATTATTATATTTATCCTATAACAGATCCTAATGGTTCTTCAAAATATTTTATAAGCACTGCATCAATTGTTTGCAGGCTTCTGGGTTGACCCGCAGGAGTCTGGTGCTAAACTAATGATGAACCCCCTTGGGGATCATTCACATCTCCATAATTCCAGAGCCATGGAGAAAAAGCAACACAAGCCTTTTTGTATAAATATAATTGTAAATATAGAATATTTAAATGTAGTAAAATAATTCAATAAGAGACAAAAAGAACACAAAAAGGATATTTTGTCCATGTTTGGCCCAGTGCGGGTGAACACAGTCAGAAGAGTCATCCTGAAAGTTCATACACTGACGTTTCCAATTGTGACACCTCCTGATGAACCCAATGAACTCCAGTTTCAGGAAAAGTTGGGACATTTAATTTTAAAAGATCAATAAAAACAATGATCAATGATGTGTTGATTCTCTCAAAGAAAAAAATTCCAGAAGATCAAACCCAGGACCTTCTTGCTGTGAAGTGAAAGTGCTATCCACTTAGCCACCACACCAACAGCAATGCGATGACTACCAATGAGAAATGAAAGCAGAGAAGAGCATGCTCTGACACTGTCAAATAGTATACTCTTTTTTATTCCTAGATACTAGTTCATACTAGAGAAACCCCCTGTCACTGTGTAAATTCTTCACAAACAAACGTCAGCCAGCACTGAGAACAAACCGTTTTCTTGTCAAGTTGACTGCACAGACAGTGATGCACTACGCAAGAAGGAAATTTATAGACGAGCCATTTTCCTCCAGGATTTTATTCAGATTCATGGGTGAAATATCGTTATGCTCTGTAGATACTAGCTATTAAGTATGCTGTACTGTTATGTGATTTGCAACATTGTCTTATACAGCGATGGAAAAAGAGACTACTTAATAATTTTAAGTTTCTCTAGCTGTATTTGCAGTGTTGTTTTTTTTTCTATAAAGTAGAATAAGAATTAGAATAGAATAAAACACTGCTTAGTTTGCTCGTACACGTACCCATTAATTATAAACTAACGTAAACTGATCATTTTAAAGTGGTCTATAATTTTTTGCACAGCTGCATATTTATTTATTTATAAATTCATTTATTTCTTGTTTTGTTTGGTGTGTGAACCTCCAGTGTGAAGGCATGGTGATGAGCAATGAATGTTTTGGGTAATAGTAGACAGAAAATCTATGATGATCTGTAGGGATAGGAGAGTCAGGTTCCTGCTATTGCTCAAGTGCAAGAGGAGGTCACACTAAAGACTTTCCACTTTCTAATGTCCTCAATTTTCTTTTTTCACTTACATCATAAATGATTATACTATACAACTGTTACAGTTCCTACACCGGATGCCCCTTCTGATTCAACCTTCCTATTTATCCGGGCTTGGGACCAGCACAACAACACACTGGTTTGTGCATCCTAGTGGCTAGGGTGGCACCCAGAAGATCCGAACCAAGAAGTTCAGACTCTCAATGCTGATGTGCAGTGGAAAATCCCACAACTCTAATAGACATTACTGTAATAAATAATATTAAATAATGCACAGTAGTACTGTACATGAACACACTTGTCACATTTCAGTAAAGTACATGTGCTCTACCATACACTGTCATTTCTTTCATTTTCTTACAATGAACTTCTTTGGGGCCTTTTTGGAAAAAAACGTCAGCTACCCGAATGTTCACCTCGTGAGCTGTCTTGCTTTCTTATTGCCTACATATGGAACTATCTAGGTACAGAGGATTGTAATATGATATTTAAATTTATACTCACTGCAAGAACATCACAAAGATGAGGAGAACGTATAAACTCACAGAGAAAAAGCTAAAGGATTTAAACGTAAGTCCTCCATACCAGTGTTGCTCCACCGCTGTGCCACCCTCTATTTATAAGCAGTGTAATTAAGCAACATAGTTGATGAATATGCTACAGAAAAAAATGATGTATATAAACAGGACAAAAGCAGCTGAGTAGTGCTGCAGGGTTGACAAGACCTTCTAGTGACCCTCTTCTTGTCAAAACCTCTAAGCCTTCAATATTAGACAGACTGTGCTGAAGGAAAAAGGTAACGAGCAAAAGACAAACAGAAAGAGATAAAAGCAAGGATTTGAAGAGACGACATCTCCTGCTGCTGCCATGAAAGCTAAAAGCCTGAAGTGCAAAAAAGGCGATAAAGATACAGAACTGAGCTCTGGCTTATGCTTTATCAGACGTTCTGTAGAAACACTGCTTGCTGTTCTGCCGTCAAGTCAAATCCACACCCTAGTCTGTCTTTCTTTGGGTCTTCAGCCTTTTTAATGGCTTGTTGACTGTTCCTCTAATTATATCCATTCGTTTTATTACTGGCTGTCCTCTTATCTGTCTTATCCTCAACCCTGTGAAGCATAAGTGTTATTTTGAATGAATTGGTCTCCTCATAATGTGTCCAAAATAAGCTTTAGTTCAATTGTTCTGGATTCGAGGTGGTCCCACAGATGCTCAATTGAGTTCAATTCTGAGCAATTAAAGTGCCAGGATAGTATTTATTCCATGGTATATTTATTTATTTATTTATTTATTTATTTAATTTATTTATTTATTATTTATTTCTGGATCTGATCATCTTACCTAATATTCATTAGGACTTCAACATCATGATTTGCACTTTGGTTACATTCATGACAGGAACGATAGTTACTCACTACTCACAGTTCATCAGTTTCCACAGTCATGAATCTTTAGACTGTGGGTGGAAACTGGAGTCCCCAGAGTACCAACACAGACACAGGGAGAACATGCAAACTCCATACAGAAAGGACCTGGGCCACCCCATCTGAGGACCGAAACCAGGACCTTCTTGCTGTGAGGCGATAGTGAAACCCAGACCACCAATATGAGGTTTTGAGATGAGGTCATTATCCAAATGAACTCAACTGTAACTTCAGGAAAAACCAAAAAAACTAGTGCATATTTTAGTCTTATTCAGAAAGTGTAGTAAATCCCTTTCTTCTAAGACATAGCAGCAATGATGTCTGTTGAGTGTAAGACCATGTTGGTGGCACTGCTGACACCTAGCTAGGCTAGTTTTCATGATTTGTGACGATACATCTGTAAAGGTAATATCTACCGAAAATTTACTTCTACTTCTTTTTGACTTTTCACATTCTTTGTCATATTGTCCCCCAAATATGTTAGATTGCCAATACATTGAAATAGGTGGAATTATGTATCCTACAGTCTATTTAATCCTTTTTTGCTAAGAACATAAGTAAAAACAGTTTATATTGCAGAGGATAAGAATGATGAGAGCCAATAGGATTAAACTATGGTGAAGACACTTCTGGTCTGACATTTATTATTTATGATAGCATCATGCACGCATGCTCACACCTATACAAAATGAGTTGAGCTCAGCCGTGATGCCATTCTTTCTCATACTTGCATGGCTTTCTATTTCTGAATGCTCTCTCTTACACACACACACATACAAACACCCCTGCATACACTCTTTATAGGATGATTAATTATAAATAACTAAATAACTGTAGACATGTTCGAATAATTAGGGAGTCAACAGTTACCAGCAAGGAAACAGCTACATAACTTGTAAATGTAAGGATAAATATATTGTGCTTAATGCATGCACTCATGAAGTAGACATTTTGAAATTTATTTATTTAATAACTTTTAATGCCATGTTTTCCACACGGCATCAATTCAACTTTATATTAAACACAGTGAAGGATAATTTTATCTCCAATTCACCTCACTTGCATGTTTTTGGACTGTGGGAGGAGACCGGCTCTCCAAGAGAAAACCCACACTATTATGATTTTAACACTTTTGGTTAAATTCATGACAGACACATGGCACTTATTCATTACACGAGATTCATCAGTAGCCTACAAAAGTTCACAATTTTGTAGGTACCTATAGGACAAATTAGTGTCTCCAATAAACCTGGCTGGATTTTGGATTGTGGTTGGAAACCAGATCTCCTAAAGGAAAGGACCAAAACCCACCTGGGGATCGAACCCAGGACCTCATTGGTTTGGGAAGCCAGGCCACCTTTTAAAAGTTGATTTTTTTTAAAATCCCAAATTCTTCAGACCATTTTCCTGAGACATTGTTTGTTTACTGCTTGCTGTAACTATCCTTAACATGTGCAGGGATTAACATTTATTCCACTTGGTGCTCTGAGGCCAGTGTATGGTTTGTAAAAGCACACGTCTTGGTCTGTAAGGGCCCATAATAAACACTGCAGTTTCAGAACAGATAAAACAAGCCATGAAGTTCTAGGAACAGGCTGCGAATCTCTGCAATCAAATTGTGACAAGGCATAAAACAGGGCAAGAAACAAATCAATATCTACGGTTCTAAGTCTTCCAGAGACTGCGGCAGCCTCAATCCTTTAAAAATAAACCTTATGCATTCCTAGACAGACAGAGATTTGTAGATATGAGGTTCTCTGATAATGCAGCTGGAGAAAAAACAAAACACATCTCAAATTTGTTGGAAACCTGAGAGGATTCTCCATAACTGGGGCCCAGCTCAATTCACTCAACAATGTGCTCAATTATGCAGACATTAATTATTAAACAAAAGTGCCACCTGTCACGCCATAACTTATACTTATAGATTGTGGGGCCAGATGGAGCAGCAGGATTTTTTTTGCTAGCACAGCAATGCAGAGAGGGCGGCATGGTGAATTGGTGGGCAGCACTGTCGCCTCACAGCAAGAACGTCCTGGGTTCGATCCCCGGGTGGGGCGATCTGGGTCCTTTCTGTGTGGAGTTTGCATGTTCTCCCTGTGTCTGTGTGGGTTTCCTCCGGGTACTCTGGTTTCCTCCCACAGTCCAAAGACTTGCTACCAGGTTGATTGGAGACACTGAATTGTCCTGGAGGTACCTGCGATGGACTGGCGCCCCATCCAGGGTGTTACCATGTGCCTTGTGCCCGATGAAGAGCTGGGATAGGCTCCCCGACCCTAATTAGGATAAGGGATTAAAGAAAATGAACTGAACATTAGGATCCATCGATAAATGTACTACTGTTTTGTTTTTTTAAATAACAAATTTACAGCTGATGGGGTGTGGTCCAGCTGTCCCTTTCAATATAGGTTGCCAGATTGATGTTATTGCATTTGTGCAATGGACAAATCAAGTGATGAAATGAAGGTTTCTGGATAAAATAACACAATAAAAGAAAACAAAATTTAGAATACTCTTTTCACCACGGTGCTTTAGACAAAGTGGAATTTGTCCTCCGCCTTTTAAACCAATCTGTGCAGTGAAAAACACATATACACACCAGCAAACACTAAAGGGCAGTGAGCACACATGCCTAGGGCTTGTGAATCGAAGGTTGCCGGTTAGATTTCCAGTGCTATCAGGTCATGACTAAAGTGCCCTTAAGCAAGGCACCCAACCTTGCTTTGATGACGGCTTTGCACATTGCACTTGGCATTGTACTTGGCATTCTCTCAATCACCTTCATGAGGTAGTCACCTGGAATGGTTTTCCAACAGTCTTGAACGAGTTCCCAGTGTTGCTGAGCACTGGTCGAATGCTCTGCCTTCACTTTGCAGTCCAGCTCATCCCAAATAATCTCAGTTGGGTTTAGGTCAGGAGATTTTGAAGGCCATGTCATCTGACGCACAGTGTGTGATTCTGAAGGGAAAGTCAGCAGGAGCAGAGAGGACGGGCATGACTTGTAAAAAAAAAAAAAAAGCCAGGAACTTATGTAATTATTACTATTTTTGAATGCTTATTACTGTAATGTTTTCCTAATCATATATATAGTGTATTGTTAATGACAAACCCTATACATAATAATGTAGTTAAAATAGAAAAAAAATGTGTCGCAAACTACACACACAGATCTAAGTGGACCTCCACAGGAAAAAGGTCACAGAGTGCAAAAACACACACGGTTGGAAGAATAAATATGTATGTAATTAATGTGACAGGGGTAGAGTAGATAAACCCACCGGGCGCTGCATTCTGCATGATAAACAGCCACAGTACACAAGAGAAATGCCATCCATTCCACCCAGTACTGACCAGTTGCGCTCTTGAACTCACAATGATTTGTCTTGAAAACACAATCAGCTCTGAAATGATTGGCACCCATGGGGACAAAGCTCTTTGAAGTTAATATGCTTAATCTTGCCATAAAAAGATTAATGAAATGTAATATTCAGTGAAATGCTAATGTACTCAGAAATTATTCATACACATTGCATATTTACAGACTGAGGTTTACAGGGTACTATTTATTCTTGTAAGGATACAACATTGAATGGTTTTTTTTATTATTTATTTGTACATTTTTTTTTTTTTAAGTTTTTGAACTGTGGGTCATTTTATAAAAATACCCTGCATTATTATTCCACACCATCCTGAGACATGGCTTCTTTTGGCTCAGTGGCTGACACCTCATTCTCACCCACCCACATCCGAATGTGCATGCTGTCGCCGAATCTAGCGTTTCATTTCAGCCTGTAAACTGAGATACTGTGGCAACTCCATGCCAAGGCATCATGCTTGAGAGACGCTCCAAAGTCTAAAGTACCCTGCACCATTAAAATGGCCCTGCAAAGCTAGGAGTGACGGGTTGCCGAAGTCGTTCCAGCCCTTGCTGCTCCGGACACTGTTAATGACCGTGTCTAAATTTAGCTTAAGCCTTTTTTCCTCGCTGCATTTGAAATCGAAAAGAAACTACCACAGCTGAGTGGGTGTCCTGATATATGTCTGTTCTACCACCTCTTTATCGTGGTCAGACATGAAGTGGTCATAATTCGCAAGCTGGGAAACTGGTCAGCAGTCCATCACTGGGAAAGCACACACACACTTACATCAAGAGCAGTGTCTTTTGAACTTATGGGAGGACGTCTAGTTTGGTATGTTATTTCACCACAAAAATCTGGAAAAGTGAAAGCAGTGGAGGGGTCAGCCTAAAATTCTTCTTTCCACAATGTTAAATCACTAGCCAGAACATTAATTCCTAGACACAACTGGATACAGTCGACCCCCGAAATTAATGGGGGTTACGTTCCTAGAGTACCCACGAATTGTGAATTTCGGTGGTCAAAAAATGCAGATAAATGCCTATTTTTATAGTTTAAACTCCAAATATTCCCCCGAAACATAGGAATGATGGACTGCATCGGCCCGAGATAAGTAATGAATACCTTATTCCTTACTTAGATAAACGATGCATTCAGTGTAGAATGATTGAGCATTTAAAATCTTAATAAATTATTATTGATTAATTTGTATAAAGGGTCACAAGTGTAAATTCTGACTTGTCAGTGACAGTTTGGTACACGGAGGGAGACATTATTTGACATGCTAACTGTGGATGTGTAGACAAATCTTTGGTTTGTCATGCTCATGTGTTGGTTTGGTTTTCTTGTTCATGTTTGATTGCTCTTGTCCATGTTAAGAAGTCTTTTTTTGTGTTTGTCTTGTTCATGTTTTGTTTGAGAATTGTTAATGTATAGCTTTAGTAGTTAATTAAGCATTTAGTTTAGGTCATGTGTTCGTATGTCTTGTCTTGTGTGACCTGTCTTGTGTCTTTTGTTAAGATTAAAAACTTCGTTAAGCATCTGTGTGTGTGTGTGTCCAGACTTGCTTAACAGTCAGAGGTTGCCTTGTTTTATTCTTTTCTTTTGCACCATACATTTTCAAACTTAATCCTGAGACTAATCTAGATTGCTGGCAGACCAGTCAACCACATATACTATTTGTCTATAAAGCCATGATGTAATGTTATCCCTAATATAACTTGGATATTGGCATTATGTATTAAATCTTAGTTGATAAATAGTTCTGTTGTTGCTTGCGCTGTGACTGGTATTCTGAAGTACAGAGATAAATAAAGCTGTAAAATGTTGTTGCAACACTCAATGTGATGTTACTAGAACTATAAAGGGAGAGACTGTTTTAATCCAGTCAACCTACGTATTTGATCATCTGACCCTATTTTTCAGGTACCAATACAAGACTCCACATCAAGCATACATTCACACTTATGCAGAACACCCATACCCAGGTGACTAAAGCAGCCCCTTGCCAACAAATGTGCTTCTTTCTTTTCGACAACAGGTCATGTTAATCTTTGGCTAATATAATTCAACATCCAATTCCGCTAAAAAGAAGCTCAACACTTACTCCTGAAGTAAGTGTTTATGTTCCCCTTCTTTGGAGATTCTGTCATGAAAGGTTATTAGTAGATTTACAGGAAATCAGACCTATTAGATATAGGATTTTAGGGTAGGCGAGCAAATAGCCATTTACCCCTTCTCATCTGCAGATGTTGGTGCAAAAATCTCTTGTCTTTTCATTAAAACAAAATAACAGCACTGTCTGTGTGGGGTTTGGGTGGCGGGGGGTCATGGATTGCAGAAAGGGTTCTCACTATAAGCACTGCATGGCGCTGTAGTATAACATATTTTCAGATTTCCTTTCTTGATGCAATGGGAGCCTGTGTAAAATAACTATTCTACAAAATGCATTTTGTTGGCTTTGTACTCATTTACTCTGCACATTGAAAATAAAGTGGAATCTAATCTAATTTTCCAAATGACTCCTAGGTGCATGTGGCTATGCCAATAACAGTAGCATGACAGTTCCACAAACAAAACCACACAAGAGCTCAAAGAACTTGTACATATATCGCAGGTGTTTCTTGTGCACACCAAGACCCACAACTCATTTCATGATATTAAGAACTGTAGATGAAAAAGTACATTTGCAATCCTGTTCTGAAAAACAAAGAAACACTGTTTTTAATTTAAATTTTCTCACATAGTGGTAAATCATGACCCATTTTGCTTGCCCAAACAGATCCTTTGGTAAATGCTGTTTTTACATTCAATCTTGACCTCAGATGGTACCAATTAAACTGCTAAATGTGGAACCTTCTGTTACTTGTATAACTTAAGTCTTATTTTGCTACAAAATGCAACTAGGTTTTTCATTAAAAACAATTCTTCATACTTTTAACCAAAATGTAAGCAATTTAATGTGCTATAGCTTTGAACTTTTTGTGACAAAAGTGTAGAGATGACCCCTTCTTGTCCCACAAAGAACAAAGCCTGCTTAACCAAAATCATCAGTGCTAAACCTTACAAATGCTCTTTAGACACACTCCAAAATCCAGTTGTGTCAAATTCTTACTTGGAATGGATTTGACAAATAGGTATTTGCTAATGGGATGAAAGTAGTCCTGAAAATGCTAATTAAGGCAACATTTTTGCTTGGGAGAACTCTGTGACAAGAAATGTCACATGTTATTAGCTGTGAAATATGAAATCAGTTGTGACAAGTGTGTGCTGCAGAGCAAACATTATATTTTCGGATGCACTAAATTTAGTTTAAGTTTTGCTAGCAGTGTTAGCACATTTCATGCCAAGGAAGGGTTAGAGTTTTTTGGTTTTTTTTAAGAAGAGGAAACAGACAAAGATGGGTAGTGTCACAAAACATGCCTGCTCTCCTGCCTGCTCACCGGTGCCTGTGTTTACCTGCCACATCCACCTCTATCACCAGTAACACAGCAAGTGCAAGAAAAACGCCCCCTCCCTGATTGGCTGCCAGTAGGCTAAGCAAGTCCCAGGTGACTACAGATTCTTGTTCAGATTCTTCTCTTAATGTTTAGTTACTGTTTGTTTCGAGTTCATTTTCATAGTCTTGTCAATCATAGTTGGTTTCCTGTTTTTGCTGTGTTTTCTTGTAAGTCGTTTCATGTTTGCCAGGTAAAGTGGTTCAGTCCAGCCTCCCATCGTTACAGGTAGAAGAAGTGGTGTGTATTTGGATGGTGGTGTAGGGTTGGATAAATGACAATTAAAAACCATGCAATTATTTTAATCTTTTTTATGTTTTCTATAAACTGGAATGACAATTCTAATAGAATATAACAATACTACTCATTTTGGTCAAACACATAAACTGATAATTTTAAGGTGGTCTCTTGTTTTTTTCCATGACTGTATATATAAATAGATAATCAGGGTCAGCAAGAAGTACACTAAAACAAATTAGCTCCTCAGTCCACTGTCCTCAATCTTCTGTTATATGTAGCTTGGATAAGGTCAATAAGATATCACTAAGCTGTTGTTCTCAACTTGCCTGTTGATACGGTGCTGATGATACAGATGGAGACTTTAAAGGCTAATTTTTGTCATTTGCTTAAAATATAGTTTCTTAAATTTATTGTAGAGTATTAAGACTATAGAGTATTGCACCCTGATTCCATTATACTTGACAGTAAATGCTCTTGAGTTCATTACAAGGGCATGAAAAACAGACCAGGTCTTATATACAGCAAATTTTCCCTATCATGCTCACCCCACTACAATCACCAAACAAGACACACTAAATGTAAATACTTACTAACAAATCCCCACCGTTTAAAGCATTAAAACAGTTTGAAGCCTTTTTTATGTTTTTAGCCTGGGTGCACTGCATCATGTAAATTTGTTTTAATAAGTGCTGCCGTACAGTTGAAGGTCCAGGTCTTTTCTGTGTGCTTTTTTTGCATGTTCCCCCATGTGCAAGTTTCCTCCGGAATTCTGCTTTCCTCCAATAGTCCCCAAACATGAATTCAGGTTAACTGGAGGCACTGAATTGCCTTATAGGTGTATCTCTCTATATGTGTGTGCGCTATTTACATATATTCTCCCTTTACTTTTCATTAAACCAATTTAAAACCGTTTTTTAAGTTTTGAGTTTTCATGGGTTCACTGCATCATGGGCACATTGCATCATGGAATACTGAGCTATGTGTTAGGGCTGGAAAGTGCTGGACTCGTGTTGCCAGGCCACATGGCGCTTTCCACGCTCTTCCGCTAATACGCAGGCGCGGTCTGTGCTCACCTGCCGCCAGTTAGCGTAATCAGTGTGTTTATTTAAAGCCCCAGTTTCTGCCAGGTTTTATGTAAAAATGTAAAAATGTCGACTTTCAATTACAACTTAATAGAAATTGAGCAGGTTAGGGTTCAGCAGCCTTGCTCACGGGCCCAACAATTGCAAGTTGAGTTATAGCCCATTATTTTACCCACTGAGCTTCTATATCACCTCGCAAAAAAGCAAAATCACTCCAAAAGACTCAGATACTCACACATCAAAATCCCAGTCCCAAATCTATGAAGTGTTAATAAAAAATGATCAATAGAGGTCAGAAATATGGTGGATTTTAGAAGAGATATAAAAAGTCACTTCTTTTGTCCATCAACATGTTAGAAAGCATTTCATCCTATACTTGCTAGCTTTGTTGGATACATTCATGCCAGAAAACATCCCATGTCAGTACAGAATCACATTACTAAACCTCCCAAGTGTTTAAAACTGAGAAGCAATCAATAAAAGTGAGAAACATGATGGACATATGAAGCTATATGACGAGACTGTGTAATGGAACACTCCTCTTTTATGAATAGCAGATCAATAGTGGTATTTAAACACAGTTCTGGATGCTATAGAGTTACACTGTTGTGGAATGGAGATTCTCTCATTAGAATGAATGATACCCACAGTATTGTGTTACAGCTAAGATCTTCACTGGGTTTACACGATGGACGAAGAGTTCAGTAATTTGACATGTGGTTTGCAACCTTTAGGCCTTTGTTTGACAATATCAGAAAATAATAATGGGACTTTGAGAAGTTTCTACGCTGATGTAGGCTATCACTGAAGCCATTGTTATGTGCAGTGTATTAGGAATACTTAGCGTAGCACTGAGCTAATTAATTTACTAGCCCAGTGGCAAAATTAGCCCCTCTGAGTACATTTTTATTGGCCCCTTTAACGCGATCTATAAAGCTAATAAAAAAGGAAATTATTTTTATGCATTAGGCAAATTGGTTGACAGACTTGATTGGGCCCACAGCATTTTTCTCTGGCTAATTTAAACCTTGTTCACTCTAATGACCAGAATACTAAATTAGTTATCATGTAAGTTGGTTGGTTACTTCTTTAACCCCTGGATCATTACATGTCTTTGTTACCTGGACCAAGCAGCCACAGTTTCAGAGAAATAACAGATTTGCAAACCAAGGAGCTGCCAAGTCTAAGCGGGAAAGCAGTGATCATACTAAAAAAAACTTCCACCTGGAGTTCATAAATGCTAATCTGTTTCTTCATGCTTTCAACAGCACCTCCTGCAGAAGGACATGACTCTTACCGTGGCGCACTGCCAAACTTCAGCAAATAAGTCATGTTTCAGGTTGATTCAGAAGTCTATTTATCCTGATCAGGGTTGCTAGATATGAATATTCTGGACAGGGTGCCAATCCACAGTAGAGCTTTGGCCACTGGGCAGTGGATCGTAACCAGTCCATTATTACTATGCTGCACAGAAAGAATAAATAAAAAGGAGAAATTAAATTTCCAAAACATTTCTGGTTGTCTTAGGTCAGCCGTTGGTGGAAACACCATCTCATTGCATCGAGATTCACATTGATTTTCCTTTCTATAGCTATTTTGTTTCAATTCTTCCTGTCTGGCCAGTACACACAACGCTATCATATATGAAACTGACTCATGGTGCAAAAAAAGGCTGGGAAAAGTACCTTTAGTCAAGTCTGTAGATGACTCAAAAGGCCAAAGGTGCAGGCAAACCTGGGTTCCTCAGTTAATTAGTGGGCAAAACATAGTTGCGATTGATTCTGCTGTAAGATAACAAGAATAATAAAAACAAGAAACAACTAAAACCAAGTAAAAGCTAAAAGACAAAAACATTCACAGTCTGTAACTGAGAGACAAGCTGGTTGTCAATATGAAAGGCTAAACAACTCTTGAGAATGAGAACAGACAGAGAACTCTCAAAACCAGCGAGTATCAGCAGGAAAAGAGTAGCGGTCCAACCACAACAACTGGGGCACCCCACGCAGAACAGGAGGGGTTCGCTCCAGAAACGGAACGTCGAACATCCTCGGGGGAAATCCGACAGTCCACGACAGATCCTTTGTGAGGCCTGAAATCTTTGTGAAACTGTATGAGTAAGTAAGTGTGTTAGCATCACACAGCAGACCAAGTGCCCCAGTATCACAGTTGCCTAGATTCTACTGTTCTAAAATAAAAAAAAAACTTTTCATTCAATTTATTGTAAGGTTGATGCAGAATCTACATTGATTGTAAATAATTTTAAGTTGAAATGAAAAGAAGCTGCTCTTGTGCTGGAAAAAATAATCTTTATTAATCTTGAAGTGTGTGGATTAAGATGGTTGTTTTAATGGACTTCTTGGTTAACATGGAGTCTGTCTTGGAGTCTGTTATGCTTTTATTCTGGCAAGTAAAAGCATAATTCCAAGTTTGTGATACATCTTATTGTTCTTTCATCATGAACAGCAAAAACATCCGTGAGCAGGGTCATCTTTACTATGACATTTCTGTGTTGCTGGTTGTTGTTTGGAATGGCATGGTTGTTGGAATTTGTGCACAAAGACCTGGATTAGAACCATCAATCGAGTGGTGCATCACCAACATCAAGTACACGTTGTGTATTGTCTTGCCTGGGATGGATTGGATCTACACACATTCCCCAGATTTGAACACAATTGAGGATCTGTGGGACCACCTGGCTCATCATGTTGCCTCTACGTATCCACCCGCACACACCCTCCAGCAGCTGTGGGATGCACTGCAGTCAGCATGGCTCAAGATGCATGTGACAACCTATACTGAGATCTCATTGTACTGCTGTACAGTGGCTGTTGGGGATATTAATGTGACTCTACTATAATACATTTGTTAGGAGTTTTCCTTTGTGATGGGAAGCCGTGGAGTTCTGGACCTTGGCTGAGGACTCTGGCTAGAACTACGACACCCTTTATGGGATGTTTTATCGAGGTCTGGAAGAGCACCTCAAAGATAAGCTGGCAGCCCGCAATGAGCCTTCCGAGCTCCAAGGCCTAACTGATCTGGCCATTCAGTAGGAAGGATGTCTTCAAGAGTGCAGCCTGAAGAAGTTGGCATGCCAAGTTGTTTACACCACCAGCACTTCCTGCCCCTAAAGCCACTGAACCTATGCAATTAGGTAAGCCCTGCTTACCCTGGAGGAGCGCTCAAGAGGACTCTGATCCGGTGAGTGCCTATATTGTGACCAAACTGTCCTGAGGTCTTCTATATCACATCCTGCATTAATTAGGCTCACCTGTCCCCAATTTGTCCCGGGCCTTCAGCTGAGTGTGGGTTGAGGTGCTGTAGAGAAGCTAGCTTAAAGTGGTACATTGACTGAATTCAAGTCAAGCCTTTTTTGTATTAGTAAATGCAATGTATTTGTTTTACATTACATTACATTTATTTATGATTTTTTGTTAGTTTTGTTAGTAATCCACCCTCATTTCCTCTATGCCTGGTTCTACCCGGGGACTTTGTGGCTTCTTTATGGGAGATAGACAAAGCATCGTCACACGCCACTGTGACAACTTCTCTGAAATCCTTTTTTTGAGAATTCCCTTAATCTCCCCCGGACTCCTTGTTCCTGCTGCTCCTGGACTAATACCCTTCACCTCTCTGAATCCCCAGCTCCTCAACACCTTCCTGCTTTCTGCCTCCTTTCTCGCCTCCTGGTTCACTCAGTATTAAGTCATTTTGATCCTTGTGCTTTAATAAACCTTGTTCTCATACATATTGTACCACCATCACTAAAAATATTTACATTGTCAGCACTTTTTCCAAAGCTAAATGTATTCAAATATTGAACTCAAGTAAACCTAAAATGTTACAGTTGTAAAATTAGTAGTTAAATTTTAAAAAATAATAAAATAAAATAAAAAATTAGTTAATAAAAATAACACATGTTAAAACAACATTTAAACATTTAAGGTTGTTTAATGTGTCAGTTGAAAATTCCCATAAAAATTTTTCAAACTGTATTACTGTTTTTTCAAATTATTTAATTTCAGTCTTATACTTTGTTTTACCAATAATGTATTTTAAAATAAATTAAACAATTTTAAAAAAATAACTGAGCGAACCGGTGACCTTATAATTACTAGACGCAGCACTCCATCATTATCTTTCTTGGTTAAAGAGACCTTACGAAGCCTGGAGGTGTATTCATAAAGAAAAAAATAATAAAAGATAAATAAATAAAACTAACGTTGTTAAAACGTACTCTACAGACTGGAAGTGTATATGTATCTATGGTGTACATACAGTGTGCACTTACTCAATACATATTAAACTCAGAACACAGTAAGACAGAGAGAGAGAGAGAGAGAGAGAGAGAGAGAGAGATTGTAACCGTAAACGAATCGAACAGGATTTTCCTTGTTTGATGAATAATGGATGGCTAACTGCAAGCCACCGTGTGCATTAAGCTGAGTTAATATTTTACACACTCCAAATGAGAGAGAATACCCATTATTACCCAAACCTTACTATCTACAAAGGCCTGTTAAGGCCGAAGACGTCATCCAAGACTTCATCAGCCACAACAATACCGCCAATCCCCAAAGCATGCATTCAGGTATACACACTCTCCATTGTTAAAATCAACATGAGCAATTCAGTACACACTCCCCTTGAAAACAAAACAGATTTCCATAGAGGCTAGCTGATTTTCTCCTGCCATTGCAAATCCCCTCCTACATTTATATCATACCTGTCCAAAACAACACACACAAACATACTCCAACACTGCAGCAATTCCCACCTCAGAGTGCAGAGAAGGTATCTGTTAATAGGAAGGCACACAGAGATGAAGTGCAAACAAGAGTGAAATGAAAAACTAAAAATATGAAACAAATCAGGAACAAACATAAGTAAGCAAAAGTAAAGCAACAAGCAAAAGCAAGAGTTAATAATACGAAATATGTCATCCATTTGAGGATACCAGTACTGATGCATAGCCTGACCAGACAAAATCCATTTAGATTTAACAGAAGCCAATGTTCGACATTTAGTCAGGTGACTGTGTTGATAACGTTGCAAACATCAATAAGGTATCTATCTATCTTTCTGTCTGTCTCTGTCTGTCTGTCTATCTATCTGTCTGTCTATCCATCCATCCATCCATCTATCTATCTGTCTATCTTACACAGGGGTGATTATTATAATGGTAAATTATAACATTTCAATATAATGAGGAACCTTTTCATATGCAAATAAACTTTTTTTTGCTTAAACATTGAATCTGGAAGCCAAACATTGATCAAGCCAAGCTTAATCATATAAACACATTCATTACGTAAAGAGAT
>JAYDZG010000005.1:7799192-7811479 GCA_034509265.1 Microcambeva bendego | reverse complement strand
AATACTTTTAATTCCTTTACTTGTCATACACAGTCATGGAAAAAATAGGAGACCATTTTAAAATTATCCCTTTATTTTATGATACAATTTGTAAATAAAAAAAAGTATGAATGTATGTGATTGGCAAAAATGAGCAGCATTGTGTTTTATAAAATAGAACTCTGCTCATTTTTGTCAATCACAAAAAATAAAGTGATAATTCTGAAGTTGTCTTATTTTTTCCATGACTGTATATAGTCCCCTCCAAAAGTATTGGAACAGTGAGGTCAATGCCCTTATTTTAACCATAGACTAAAACATTTCGGTTTAAAATAAAAATAAAAGATCAACACTTCAGCTCTTATTTCCAGTTGTTTGCATCTGGATCTGATGCACAGTTCAGAAGATAGCACCTTTTGTCTGAACCCACCAATTTCATTTGGTGTCATTTTAAATGATTTTTAGACAACTAGCACTGAATGTCTTCATTCAGGTTCAGATTTGGGTTTCACCTGTACTCATTTATAATTAGTAATCAACATGAAAACCAGAGAGCTGTCTATGGGTGTAAAACAAGCTCTTGTTAAACTGAGAGAAGATGAAAAATCAATCAGAGCCATTACACGAATATTGGCTATAGCTAGTACAAGTGTTTGGAACGTCCTGAATAAGAAAGTCGTCTCAGATGTAACTGATATCCAACAGGTATACCAAAGAAAACAACAGCAGATCATGAGAGAAACATTGAGTGTGCTGTAAAAGAAGAACCTACAACAACTGTAAGTGACATCAGCAACAACCTCCAGAGGGCAGGAGTGAAGGTATCACAATCTACTGATCACAGAAAACTTCACCAGAAGCTGCAAACCACTAATAAAGTTCAGATACAAGCTTCAGAATTCTTGGACAATTCTTGGTTTGATGAACCTTTACCTCTGATGGAAAAGCTAAAGTTTGGAAAAATAAAGGATCTGCTCATGATCCCAAACATACAAGCTCATCAGTGAAACAAGGTGGAGATGATGTTATGGCTTGAGCTTGCATGTTTCTTCTGATGGGCTCATTGATCTTCACTGATGATTTCACAAATTATAGCAGCAGTATAATGAATTCAGAAGTCTACAGAAACATTTTGTCTGTCAATGTTAAGAAAAATGAAAGTAAACTGATTGCAATTCTTTGTGTAGCAGCGAGATCATGACCCAGAACACACTGCCCAAACTACAAAGGAGTTTATTATGGGCATGAAGTGGAAGGTTTTAGATAGGCCTAGTCCATCTTTAGACTTAAAACACTATGGGACACGCATGTTACCTCCTAAAGATGTGTAACTCCCTAAAACAAACACTAACTGAAAGAGGCTGCAGTGAAGGTCTGTAAGAGCATCACGGTAGAAGAATGTAAAAAATATTGAGGTCAGTGGATCTATTTCAAGTTAATCTGTTAAAATAATTTTGCCCACAAGTAAAATGGGTGGGTTCAGACAGAATAAAATAAGGAAATTGGCCTCACTGTTCCAATACTTTTGGAAGGGACTATACATATACACATGTACAGGACAATCACACTCTTTTTCTAGTATGCCAGCTTGTATGGAAGCTGAGGTCAAAGCACTGGGTCAGCCATTGTACACTGTACATATTAGAGCCTTAACATCCACTTGCCAAAATTTCCACTTTTCTTTTTACAGAAAATGGACAATGCAATAGCATAGAACATTTTATTTAAATCAGTAACCTAAATAACTAGTAAGTTTCAAACCTGGTGAAATCAAGGCAGGTAGGCTGCAAATATTCTTTAAAGTGTCCCCTTGAAAATAAAATATTTCTGATTTTTAATATTATTCACTGGAAGGGAGATATTAAGGTGGGAAGTTTTCAAATTGAAACCCTGTATTAACAATAAATGGTTAACTGTGTTGTAAACAAATTCAGGAAAGGTCACATTTGTAATTCTGTTTGTTTATGTCTACAATAAAATAGACAAATGTCAGATAGCTTATAATTGTTTAATTTCCATATTTTGTATACATTTAGCTTGATGTAAAATTATTATACTGCATTATTATAATGAATAATATTTAAACATTTATAATAAATCATTTTAATAAATATTAATATTTTATTGATTACATTAGCAAAATATAAAGATAAATCACAATATGCTCAACATTAAACATTAACTTAATAAATACATATGAAAAAACATTGTATTAGTAATTTCTCTTTCATTATACTTCCGGATCTTATTTAGAAAAAAAAAAAAAAAAAAACACTTGTTCCACTCTAGCACTTCTAGCCGTAATTGATGCTGGCACAGCATTTCACACATCAGTGACACAATAGTTATTATTGGATTGAGATTTCAAAACTGTGAAATGACAAAGGTTTTTGTTATGGGAAACTCCGCACCTTTACCCGGTTCACAGAAAAAAAATAATTAATGAAAGTACATGGTAGAAAACAGGTTGGGGACCCCTGAATAGAAGGGTTGACACATGTAGGGTATCTGGCATAAAGCCTGTGCCAGGTCTGGTAAGAGAAAATCTATAAATAATGTTATTTTAATGTAGCCATTACTTTATAAATATACTCTTTGTTTTTTATTGGTTTAATTTAAAATGTCACGTAATTAAAAAGGACATGTTCAAGTTAAGTACTGTTTTAATTTGCTGGCATAATACATAGAACATAAAAATGAAAATACATGCATTTAACAGTCTTAATCGAAAGTGAAATGACGCAGAAGCAGTTAAGATCAGCTGAAATATAGAAATAAAGACTAAGAAAGGCTTTAAGAAAACCCTTACAAGCATCTGCATCCTCCCTAATCTCCTTAGATGTGTTATTCTGATCTTATTCTTTGCCTTTCCACAGTGCCCTGCTCCTAAACTATGGAATCTCAATGTGACAGTTTGATTGGCAATACAAAACACAGTCATTTACTTTAACAGGACAGAAGGAGGCAGAGGGGGAGGATGTAGAAGCATGAGAGAAAGAGTCCAACGTTTATATCACATTAGATCTCTTCACAGACCTTGTTCTACGTCTACACTCTTCTACAAAGCTGTCACATCATCATGGCTACTTTTTCCCTTTGATAGCTGCAGTGCATAGCTCTTGAATGAAGTTATGTTTCGTGAGCTGGCTTATGGGTAAATAAGCTGTGAAGGAATCCACCCTTAAAGACCACATACACCCATGCATGACGATTGTCTTGTCCAAAACACAAGGGATCGGACACAAATGTTTTCTGACTTAGCAGGCACTAATTCCAGAATTACTTATTTTTGGAAGGCCTTCTGACGTAAGAAGATTAAAGATTGAAGTAGTAGAGACAAAATAAATGCCAATAGATTTATGGATGGGATGTCCATCTAGCTCAATACACACACACACACACACACAAACACACACACTACATTGCAATAAATGCATTAGTCATGCATTATGCTGGCTCTGAGGAATGGTATCTGATATTCCTTACAGAGGTAGTTTTTCCACGGACTGCAGTGTGTGAGTGTGTGTGTGTGTGTGTGTGTGTTTACTTGCATTTGCAGATTTTGAGCTTAACCCTTTCTGCTCCAGAGAATTTAATTTCTCTATATAGCAACATGACAAATTTATCAACAAGAAGTAGAAAAAAAGTAACACATTTAGCTACATTTTGAATAATTGGTTTCCCATCCAGAGTGTAATTGTGAGCCCTGCATGCATTGAAGAACTTGGATATGCTCCAGCATCTTTACCCGACCGTAATTATGATAAGGGATTAAATCAAATAAACTGTGCTAAACTGAATCATTTAATATCTCCAGTTAACTTCACTTGCATGTCTTTGGACTTTGAGTAAAACCATGCATGCACAACAAAAACATGCCAACTCCACACAGAAAGGACCCAAACAGCCCCACCTGGGCATCGAACCCAGGACCAGTGAGGCGACATTGCTCGCAACTGAGCCACCATATTAAGTATGTAATACAGGAATAAACATGACTTTGTGTCATGTTTATATTGTGTTGAATTGTTCGTTATTAGTTATGTGAAAATTAACTACCTTAATTCCTTTTGAGGTGGATTTTGCAGCAGCTTTGGACATTCACTTGTGACTTCGATATTTTTAGTTTTCTGAAATTAATGAAACATTAGTCTGACATAATCCCGCTTGTACCATTTGCTGCTCTCAGATAATGTGCCAGCTGTCTTAACCCTCAAGACACCTGATGATTGATTGGGGAACTGTCAACTTACTTTGACATGATAAACCATTGCTCACTACTTCCTTTGCAGTCTGAAGTTCCCTTTTACTCATTATGGTTTAAAATCTCACTTCAAATATCATAATTAAATGTACAGTCCACTTTAGGTGGAATTACTTGGATGATTTGAATACAATTGGGGGGTTTTATGGGGTGGCTTTTTGATTTACAGACAGGATGTGGTGACATAATGTCTTGAGCCTAAAATGGGCAACAAGACAATCTGTACAAGATGATATATTTGATAGCACAGAGGTTACACAGTCGCTACTCTTGGAACCCTGAGCAAAGCCCTTAACATTTATTTTCTTACCCTTACTTACTTACTAGCTGCAGGCTCTGCCAACTACTCCCACTTGGGGGCGCCCCCCCAACTTGAACTCAAGGAGTTCCTAATCCCAGTGCTGTTGTGCTAACATAATATACAGCTATATAACGTTGGTTTCTAAAAAAATTGTGCCTAATATTTATGCATATATACATGTGTCAAAAAAACCTTTTTGAATATACAAGCACAAGAATTATGTAGGAGATGGCAATTCACAACGCTTTTAACACACACACACACAGAGTAGTATTGCCCATCTCAAACATCTTTTGGTGGGTCTTCACGCTCGTCTTCACTTTTCATGTATGTTTGAGGCCTTGGGCATTCATGTCTCAAGTCGTACATGTCCACTGAGTTTGTGAGTGGGTTAAAACAGTGACTCATGCTTTCCTACACACACAAACACACACTCATGCTCATACTCACTATAGGGGCTCTCTGAGATCATACAGTTCCTTGCTTAACAAATCCTACCTTCAGTGTTCTCTTGTAGGTGTTATCTTGCCTGTTCTGGCTATCTTAAGCACTCGCTCAGTGGTGCTGATCTTCAATCAAATTCTGTAGTTTCTAATGCCCAAATGCATCATTCTTCAGCGCCCAGCGTTCACATCAATATGTGGCTACCAGCCAGACCAGACTTTCATCAATCACAGCTTGATAATGGTGCTAAATGACTTGTTTTCTCCGTATCCCTGTCAATCTGACCATCAGTTACATTCCTATTGCCATTCTTGACTTTACTTCAACAGCACATTTTGCAGGATTTAAGAAACTACTGCCCAAATATAAAAAGTCCACTAGTTCCAATTGTGCACCTTCTACCACTGCCAGAAAACAATAATAATAATAAAAACTGACTGGGGCTGGGCAATATGACTAAAAACTCACATCTAATACAACAGAACCACGACCTAGTTTACCCACATAGCAACATAAAATCATTACTACTGCTTACCTGAGCTTCTATTCCTATAGTATACGATTGCTCCATTAAAGATAAAATCCACTTTTTTGTAAATGTATTCCTTCAAATGTTTTCCTTCCTCAATTCCAGCCACTAAGATGCACATGCCAGTGCATCGTAGGGCATGTCAGGGAGGGCACCCAGTATAAAAACTATGCCAAATCAATAATGTGGGCATCGATCTGCTGTGGCGACAGCAGCTGAATGAAATTTCAGCAAACCACATTCAAGTTCTGAACATTGAATTCTATTGGTGCCAGAAAACGTAATAAAACAGAATGAGCAAAACGAATGAATGTTTACCATAGATAAAGTATAAAAGAGTTTTTTCAGAATTTTCTTATATATATATATATATATATATATTTAGACATTAATGACTATACTGTGTAGAATGCTGAGCCCATCCCTACATGAACAACAGGACAATTCCTGCTGAGAGGAAACAGAAGAACCAGATTTTTTTAACTGTTCCTCACTGTGTACGTGAGTGTGTAAATTATATTTTTCTTACAGTTAATGCATAAGTATAATCGTAAATACTAAACAGTTCTTTAGTCACGTGTGCACTTGCTGCACAGGTGTTAGTTCCACCCCAGCTGCCACACAGAGAGACAAAAAAGACGGACGTCGCAATGCAAACACCCACCTAAGCTGCCCGTCAAGGTCACAGCTGCTACATCCAGTCCTCCACAGAGGCTCAGGTTGGCATGTGTGTCTGTTTATATATACGTGGCTCTGTGTGAGTGGGAGTATCCACGTAAAATAATTCCGGTTCACCTGTCCGTACACCCCCGTTTAAGCAAACACTCCTGTGGAGCGGAGCTGTTGTGTATTAATCAGTCTTGAGGGAATTAGCCAAAGGAAATGACGCAGTGAAGGGGTTCGGAACAGACTCTGGGACTGAAATCTTAATTCAAGCAGTGATGAAACAAATCGATGGGCCCAGGGCGGCCTTTGATGGATAGACAGATTAGCTGAGTGAGAGGCAAATTAGGCAGTTCAGCCAGCCTTGTTAGTGTAATGATGTGAAAATCAGTAAGAGTTGGAAGTAGTGGCAGTTGCGTGTGTCTAAGAGCTAGCGCAGGATACACCACTGAAGCCTGCACTTCAAATCTTCTGGCTAATTTTCAAGCATATAGCTTCCAATTGACTGACTTGTGTTGGTTGACCAATTGGCCACTTAGTCTCAATACTTTCCATTATGTATGAAATTACGAGGGATCAACCATGTAGTGCGTAGTCCCTGTGACTAGTTGCAATCTTTTAATTGTCATGTAAAAAAAATAAATTAACATATTTCTCTTTTCTTTTTTGCACTCTCCACATTTGGTTATACTTGCCGCAAGAAACCCCATCAAGTTTTTTTCAGCTGTGATCATTCTAACAGACAGGTGACACTACTCGAATCGTGCCAAGAATGAGCTAGAATATTTCTTTTGAGAAAATTCAAATGATTGAAATGTTTAAAAAGCATGTACGTCAAAGAAATATTGAAAGGGATTTGCATGTTCCTTGCTCTACAGTGCATAATATTACTAAACAATCCCTAAGACAACACTGAATCAAGAACCGCCACTCAACGATAGCTGATATAATCACATGTGTGAGGGATTACTTGTAAATCTTTGTCAAGCACTACAATACGGAAATACATGCACAAATGCCACTTAAAACTTTACTGTGCACAAAAAGAAGCCTTATGATCCAGAAACATCAAGAAACGGCAACAACTTTCTCTGAAGCATCTAGGATATGCCATCAGAGAGTGAAAATGTGTTTGCTGAGCACATGAATCAGTAAAATTCAGGGTCTTTCATGGTATGGGGCTGTGTCAATGCCATTCTGTGATAGCAGCATTAATTCAGAAAAAGTACATCCCATTCTTAGAACAACATTCAAGATAGCATCTTTCCCAGGGATGTCCATTCATTTTTCAACATGACAATGGCTCAATCTGAAATCACATACTTAAACTGATTAAAAGAAGTATGCACTGCTCGGTTGGTAAAGCAGTATGTTTTCAGTACAAAAGTATGCATCTCGTCATGTAAAACATGATTGTGCTTTCCACCATCTTTCAGCTCCAGTTTGACCATAGCATAATTATGGGACACACTCTCATGTCTGTGGGTGGAGAAGCAGGCATGGCAAAACACAGACTAAGAATAAGCCTTACTATTTTAGTATTTTACTATTTTACTATTTTACTAATATTTTAATATTTACACAGATGGCCGTGGTGGTCTCAAAATGAGGTGTGTTCAGGTTAATGTCTGGTGTAATGCTATCTTGGCAATGGAAAACAGGTGTGCCACAGACTGAAAACTATCTAGGCAGATGTCAACAGTCAGATGTTCATTGCTATTGTGGCAGTGAATTGTGCAACCCACTCCTTTATCACGCACATATTGACATGCAGCAGTGCACAAACCCATAGTGTGTGCCAGTTGTCAGTTATGATTTTTTTTCACATCAACAATAAACAGAATACAAAATAAAATAACATTATTCTACAGCCTGAACGAGCAGGTCATTTTCCTCTTATGAGAAGCATTGGACGTGTCCAGGTAGCTGTGCGCTTATAATAGCAAGGACACCAAAGTAAGGATCTTAAAGGGAATAGCAAGTGATACACTGATTAATTTATTACATGTTACACCCAAAACACATCCATGAATAATTTAAATTAGTACATGCCTTAGTAGTTCAAACACCTCCTGGTACATTTTGCTATGTATATTTATATGAACAGAAATGCCTCAGTACTATTTTAAACCGAGCAGTTCGACTTTATTGTGGATCTGTAAATACCTCACAGTGGTTCATTTTTTTGTTTTTTACACCTGTTTGTAGTTATCTGCATTACGCTCAGTGTTGCACCTGTGTCTTGTTCTGTGTATGTGCAGACTAATGTAAGGTATCAGAGCCGAACCATTAGCCTGTAGAGTGTTGCTGATTGTCTATCATCGCGACTTGTGTTTGTGTATGTTCAGCTTGCCCTTTAGATCCTGTTCGCAGAACAATTGACCTTTGCCTGATTTCTTGACCATGATTGCTTGGAATTTTTTTTGTAAGGTAATTTTGCTGTTCCATGTCTTTACTTATTTTTGACTGGCTCTTTGAGTCCTATAAAACAGGAAGACCACAGTAGTTCCAACCACATTGGTTTGAACCACTGTAGTCTGAAAGTTGATGTGTCCGATGTGTTCGCTCGACTTCTACAGTGGGACATGTGCAAAAACTCACACCTGGCGTTCCCCAATAAAGCCAAGTGCAGCACTCAGTTCAGCGCCGCCACTTTACATGCACGTACGATCAGGCACGCTTCACACGCGTGTAGGTGTCCTGATTGTTTGTGGGTTAGGGACAGACTGGTATCTCCCGGCCCCAACAGGGGTGGGGAGGATACGGTTTAGAAGCCGGAGGTCCGCGGCACCACTGGATGATAGGGATAGAGCCGGTTCGGCAGCCGCCGTCCAAGGACCGCAAGAAATCGCACCCGTATCCAGTGGGTGCTAGGATCCGGAGAAAGCCAAGCCAGTCTGCCCATGGCGGTCTCTGGCTCCCTCTACTGGCAATCCATGGGTCTACGTTCCCTGCCATGCTGGAGCGGTGTCAGAGCCGTCACCGCAGTGATCAGGGCATCTCATTCTCTTTAAGTTTATTTCAGTTCGTTTTTTGTGTTTTATTTCTGTTTTGTATCTTTATTTTACAGGAGCGTGCCCCCGGCCCGTGGGTGTCAGCATGGCCGGCAAAATCAGAGCCAGATACTTCTCCAACGCCACAAACTTCCAGGTTTGTCGTGGCGCTGCGTCAACATGTCTGACTCAGCGGCGGGAGTTTCCGGTTCAAGCCATGTAACACACTCACTTCTAGCAGCAGTTCAGCTACCACAAGGACTAATTTTAAGTTTACCTTTTCATTTACTTTAAATCGTTAATAACCGCTGTTTTCATTTTAAAATATGTTTTAAAACAGCACTTGACACATAATACTAGAAATATCAATTACATTTAAATAATCTTAACCCCTTTTGTGCAGAGGCCAATCTTGGCAAATTTTAAGTGATTTGCACAGCTCTTCTTTAACACTACAGTTATACATAAAGCACAATGACCATCCCTGGCTTAAATTAAAGAAGATACCAATGATTATCCCTCACAAATTTGCATTCCAAAATCTGTGTGGAAGACTTGAGACACTTTTTACAGTACTGTGACAGTGTACTGACCAAGCAATTGAGGGCTAAGAACAGTTGCTTGGAGGACTGACAGTGATAACCCGACATTGGTGAAGACTGAACATCTTATGAAGCAACAGTCATACAAAATTGACTAGAGGCACCTGAGCTGCACAAACACAGTTCTGCTACAGGGTACAGGCTGCTACAGGCTCTTATGGACAATGACTGGCACATCTGAGGGTGAGAGGAGGGGAAATTTATAGCATTTAGCAGACAGTTATATCCAAAGTGTCTTACACTACAGACACAGGATATTGCCTAAGCAATTAAAAGTTAGGGGCCTTGCTCAACGGGCTTTAGAGTGGCAACCTGACAGTTTACAGGGCTTAAAATTGTTGTCTTTCTCCAAACATGATAAACTGAATTATTTCCAAAAAGCGTTTTTTTTCCGATCTGCCTAAATACTTAAATTAAAGTTTTGATCATTCATCTCTGTCCTTCTACTGTGAAACGGTTGAAATGAATATAATTATGATCCAGTATACTGCTCATTGTTCTGTGTCTAAACGTTTGTTCTGTTGTTTTTAATCATCATGCGATTCTTTTTGAGCGACAGATTCCTTCTCCATTACGTTCCTCGTCATTAGTCTGCAAGCACGTCGTGAATTCTTGCATGACGCAGATGATTGAATTTATTCTACCAACAAGGATGTTTAGGGTGACTGCGTTTTGCAGGATTTTCAATCCAAGCATTGTTTGATCATTTTATCCTGAGAACTTCAGAAAGCCCCTTTTTCAAATTGTATAAAATCATCCTAGTTTGTAGTAATAAAACCAGCTGTAACCTGAACAATACCCCTTTCACACATGCATGATAATCCTGAAATTTTCTGGAGTTTATCCAGAGGAGTATACGAAAACATTGTCCTGGATCTTACTCGGACTTTATCCTCCTAGCACCCTAGTAAATGTTTTGGGTAAAGTCCGCGCATGTGAGAACACAGCTGTGAATGTTCCGCAAAATCCCAGTGGGCATGTTTATGACGTATATCTTCTTGCATGAACTGTAGCTTCTTTGTAGTCTTTTCTGATTGACTGTATATTCTCTTCCTCTCTTACGTTGATACACACATACAGGTGTGCAATACAATGAAATTATTCCAACTGACAACCCAAAGCTGTATCTGCTAGGGTACCACTGTGTTTTAATGCTGTTTTTACATTAATTTAGGCTTGGGCATAGTGAATATATTCAGATGCTGTTGTGTTGTGGATTTGACTTTAAACTGATGTTCAGTAGATGTGTGCTCTACCATACACCATAATAAATTTTGTTCATTTGCTGACCTCGATATATTCTCTGTACCTTATTTGGAGTCATTTTGATATTAAATTTTATAACATGAAATATTTATAAGATATTTAAGATATTTTACAGATAAATTTGTTACAGACATCCTAAATTTGCAAATAAATACACTACACTTTTAACACAAATAAAACATCAATAATTTATTACCATTTGAACATTTCCGTTACTCAAATTTTGTATTTTAAATTGCTCATAACACAAAATGTTAAACTGTTTGTCATCACAAATCCAGCGTTTTTGTTTATGTACCATGCACTAAAGCCAAAGTCTCTTTACAACGCAACATGGATCTGCCATGTTCATTGGCGTTACTGCTGCCTGAACCCAGTGATCAATTGGCTGTGCCCTGGACATGGGTTAGGACAGATTACCAGTTCATTGGGTGTTTTATCTGTAGTAAAATGACATCACCAAAAGCAATTATTCAGAGTGTAAATACTGGCTGGTTAGTGAGGATCTATTAATTTGGATTACACATGGTTTTCCTTCCGATATCCAATCCAGTGATTTGGCCCAGTGTTTAAATGATGAACCGGCATGCATCAGGTAGAAGTTCATCTGTGTCAGAGTCGATGAAGCGTGGTGTCCTGTCAGCTGTCAGTAGTTACAAAACAGCCAAGTCAGCTCACTGAGATGAGGTATTCAAAGCCTTCCCAAGTAAAGCTCAACATAATGTGCCTGTTTTACCTAGCAACACTATCACATAATTCACACTGTAAACGACACACCAGACAGGCAAAAAATGGATATCAAACAGACAGCAATCACTAATCTCTGGACATTAAAATCAAAAACTTTAGGCATTAATGTGGGTTTAGTCCCCAGTTTGCTGCTATCATAACATCTTCTATTCATTCAACTAAATAAGGTTCTGGTAGGTTGTCACAGAAAAGGTATCTGGAGAAATGCACATGGGTGAGTATCCATAGGGCAAACATGATGATAAGGCGGGTTCTAATCAAGGGAATTATGGGCCAGAGACTCTCCGTGACGCGACAGGCCTCAAAGTGTGAGTGAATAAGAAATCGGTGGACAACATACACATCAGAGGGTGCATTTGTCAAGTAAATATACCCTCCTCTGACATGATCAGGGACCCCAGCAGCAGAAGACCAAGTGATGGTTTTAAAATAGAACTAGAAAGAATAACCAACAAAAAAGATGCCAGGTAATCAGACCATTGTCTGAAGTTCAAAC
>JAYDZG010000005.1:7727762-7742520 GCA_034509265.1 Microcambeva bendego | reverse complement strand
CGTAGGCTTCTTTTTTGCACAGTCTTAAGTGGCATTTGTGCATGTAACTCTTTATTGTAGTGACAAAAGTTTGCCAGAGTAATTTCTTCATCATGAGGTTATATCAGATATTGTGGGGGTGCAGTTATTGATTTTGTACCATCTGAGGGATCGCAGATCATGGGCTTTCAGCTTAAGTTTGCACCCTTGGCTTTTACGCACTGAATTATTTCTCATTTCCTTGAATCATTGATGCCCTGTAGAAGGAGAGACATCCCTTCCCATCCTTCTTTGAGGTACATTGTTTTTGAGCATTTCAATCATTTTCTCACACATTTGTTGAGGAAACAGAAACTAGAAATCATCTTTGCTCATCAAAGACTCCTTTCCTAAATTCTGCTTTTGAATTAAACCACTTTTAAACCACATTTGAAATCACATCATTTAGTTTTCCACCTTATTTCTAGCTTTAAATTAGCACCGCACCAACTTTTTTTGGAATTTGTTGCAGACCCGAAATGCAGGAATTGAGCAGACAAAACATGAAATATTTTAGGTTCATACTGTCTGCAATCAAATAAAAGTTTGTGTATGGAACAGTGCATTTTAACTTTATTTAATTTTATTTTACACCATATTTTTGGGGTTTGGTGTTGTATGCTTGTGCTTGATAACAATCCCACTCAATTATTTTAATCTGCATTTTCATGTTTCACTTTAAAACTCGTGTTATAGCTAAAGGTGGGGAGAAATTATAAGTATAATCTTTTCTGAGAGTCTAAAATGCTTATTGTTAAAAACCTAAAAAAAAGAAAAAACACAGGAAGACTAACATTTTCTTAATCATTCCAGCCCAAAAGCACCATCACTCATTGTTTAAATGAAATGTCACATTAATCTTTGTTCACATTGGTCATATTGTTCATAGTCGCTTTGATTGTGTCATATCAAACAGTTAATCTCATTGGAGATGCTTAAAAAAATTGTGAACTTTGAGTGCCACAGCAGCTGGTCGAATAATGTGTTTTGCCGTTTCTCATGTGAATGCATCTTTAGAAACAGGGTTTGATGCAGAGGAAATAAATTGACAGACCCCAGGAATCAACCATATTGAACACCTGTGTGATGTACTGGAAGATTTGTTGAATTTTGCCCAAAAAGATAATCAAATTTCCTCAGATAAATCTTATGGAATGCCTTTTGGGAGAGGCTGGTATAGTCACAAAAAGGATGGTAGGGTGACTAATGCCCACCTGGACAGGTGCACACATGGATTCTAGAAACAGCTACACATTATACACACACACACACACAACATGAGGTTGCATTGTTGACCTGGCAGGTGGCAGGTGTAAGGCCACTCTGTTTACAAGCGTGAGTAAACAAGTGAAGAAGCTGATGAAAGAATGAATGAATGAAATGAATAACTGCCTGGGTATGATGCAGATGCAATTAAATCTATTCTGTTTTCCTGTTGAATGGCGTGTGCAGTGACGCAGCACTTGTAAGTGTTACGTCCCGTCTGCAGTTCATACGGCACACACATGACGCATGAGTATGTGAAGGAGTATGTGGGTTCCTTTAAAGTGTGGTCTTGATTAAATGTAACACAACTGTTTGGTTTGTGGAATGGACCTGACCAGAAGCATCTCTACATTAGGGGCCAGCAAGGCCAGATATAATATATAACAGTTGTGGGCAAGTGGATAAGGTACTAGTAATCAAAATGTTTTTGGTTTAAGCCCCACCATCAGAGGTTGCTACTCTAGGGACCTTGGACAATTACTTATACACATCTTCCTTAAAACCATGTTACAATTTAGACCAGCCATTTCACCTTTTGCATTCAGGAGCCCAGCAAAGCATCAAGAATTGAACCTAGGTCTCTAAGCGTCCTGCACCACTACCCACAGCGCGGTTAACACCCTAACCAATGACTCATTCCTCACTGTCAGAGTAAAAACCACTCTAACTAAAGCTGTTTGTGTGTGTAGGAAACAGCGACAGAGGGAGACAGAATGTGCCGGGAGACATAAGCCCAATTACCATCATCAGCAGAGACATTTTAGGAAAGGATGCAAGTAAATGCTCTCACTGCCCACTGAAATGGAAACAGAACAAATGCATGAAAGCGTGTCTCAAGTAAACAAGCCTAGAACACAATTCTATATACTAAACAAACAAAAGAAAAAAACCTAACAATATGTGAACTTTTTGTTCATTTCATTGCTGTCTTGCTGTAATCAGTTTGTATTAGCCCAACAGCTGAATTTTAAACAAATATTTCTTCCTAATGCAAAATTAAAACAAATATATAAATACAAATATATAATACCTACATACTATTGAGTTAATTAGACTGCAAATGCAATATTTCTAATTTTACTCAAAATAAAACTGAGCCAGACAACCAAATTCTGTTCAGAAAATAATATTTCATTCGAATCCACTTGCATAGTCACTGTTACAAGGATAACCAGTAGGTGGCAGCATTACAGAGCTTGCGTTTACCTGCTTGAGCATTCAAGCTATTTTTAGGATCTTTTTTTTTAGCATAAATTGAACGTTAAAGTTATTAAGTTACAAAGGCTGAATGTAAAATTTTAACATAGCTGTCATGCCAGATTGTATATTATTTAAACAAAAGCATGAAACAAATAATAAATACATTTTAAGAAGATAAGTATTGGTAGATTAGCGTATGTGCTACGTACAAGGTTACATGGGATGAACGAGCGGTCAGTTAGTAGCAATATTGAGGTTGACTTGAAGCTAAGACAATATAGCCAAATAAAACACGTACCACCTGTTTATTTTATTTTATTTGTACATATTTAAGCTAATGTGATTACCTTTGCAGCAATTAGCTGCCATGCCTGTATCAAGTGTAATGTGAAGACATAAGTGCTTATGTCAGTTTCCTTACTTTAGCTTAGGTCTTACGAACACAAAGGTTAAAACCTGCTTTTAGAAAAATATTGATGGATAGTTTGGATGAAATAATGCTAGTCCATTATCGCTGAAAGCCAAGTTGAGTTTATTTGTATAGCACTTTTTAAAACAGACATTGTCCCTAAGCAGCTTTACAGAGTTTTGGATCAACAAACCAAAATACCTAAAAATACCTAAAAATACAGGAAGAAACCAGACTCAGCCAGGACCCACCCTTCTTGGGTGAACTGGAGGGTATTTTAAATAAACAAGAAATTTGGTGTTTGAATCCCCAGTGATGCTATCAGCCAGTCAAGTGTCAAGCATAAATACTGGCTGTTTCTGAAGGGTGGTAGATGTCCTTTCATGGATTATCGTTCTGTCGTTCTGTCCGGGGTGCCCAAAGATTATTTGAAATCAGACCTAGTGCAACACTGTTGTAGTAGAAAAAACCTGATACACAGGTTTTTACCTAATAATAATTATAATAATAATAATGATAATAATAATATTAAATAATTATTTTTACAGACAGTAGTAGTTGCAGGTTATCATCTTTACATATCTGAGTAACAAGGTGGGTATTAGCATAATGTTATGACTAGGTACATGGACTAAACAACAAATTCTACTTTCTCGCTAATGCTTTTAATAATATTCTTGCATATTAAACATTGACATATGTTAACAAATGTTATATTTTCTTGTGCTGCCTTTGTACCTTCAAAAAATCCCATTTTTGATGTGCCCACCCTCTTTGGTTTCCTGTGCCCATGAAAAAATCTCTTATGTGGCTCAATCTTTATTATAGAACAGTATTCAATGTTACTGCATCACAGAAAAGAATAAAGTGAAGTGTCTGATCAGGTTTTGCTAATTTTCAGCCATGGCAAACCAGCAAGAAAAACATAATTTAGTCCAATCATGTAGAACGACCTTTCTGAGACAAACCGAGGACACGCTTTACCTAATCAGAAATTAGGGGCATTCAGGGAGAGGAGTCACGCTTGGCTACTTTCAAATAGAAGAAGCTGTGTGATTTGAAATCATTGCAATATTGCGTTTTCATAAACAGAAAGAAAACGACCAATGATCTCAGTAAGCCTGAATCATGCAGTGAAACCATGCGTCAAATCCCAAGAGTTTCATTTTTTAGAAGCTTCTTTTAATCTCTTGTTTATTTAGGCCTGTGTAAAATGAGTCACAAGTCTCTAATGAGTTTGCATATTTAATCAAATATTAAACAAAATCTGAGTATTTCGGATTTCTTGAGTCATTTGTGGAAAATAGCCTTCCTTTCCGTCTTTAGTTTTATATAATTGTCAATGAAAAGTCAAATCTTGATAGCTTGATTTAGCTGTTAAACCAAGCAATAAGAACATTTCAGATATTCCTTGAGCATTAAGGCTTTGTCAGCAGTTACCAACCAATCGATCAAATGTTGAATCAATGTTGATCTATTGAACACCATAATGGTCTAGATAGGACAAGCAAGACGGGTGTCAAATTTATTTTCACATCAGCATTATGGTGGGCCTCAAAGGACCATTTGTTAAGTATCCTGGTGTGATTACAATATGCTTTTTTTCATGGACAATTTGTTGATGTTCTTGGAGGCTAAATGTAACATCCTTAGCCCTGTGTTTAGTGTCAAAATGGCAAATTTACATTGTATACCTACTAAATAACACATATGACATCTATTCACTTTTGTTTAATCTTTAACACTCCGGTTACCTTCATTCACTAGCATCTGTTATCCTGTATAACAAAAAATGGTTATAATTAAAATTGTTACCCAAGTTTATGTCGCGCATTTTGTTTGTTTGTTGCTACTTAAATAGCCTTTGAAGAGACATCATTGACAGAAAACCTTTCCTTAGACGTTAGTAATAGATGTGTTAATTAAATTGCCCTCCCTCTGCATCAGTTTTCTCTTTTTGGACATTTTGGAATTATTTGAAGATATTTTTCAGTCACACTGTGAAAGGAAAACTGTCACACTCATGTCGAAATGCCGTTATCTAGTGTCAGGATGTGAGTTACATTGTATTTAACACAATCATTTGTCTTTTAACTTTCTCAAGTGCGGTAACCTCCACTCCTGACCTAGCACTCGCTCTCTGTAGCCAACAGCTTCTTTTCACACACAATACCCAGGTTTATCAGTCATCTTTGCCACAGTTATAAAGAATCCGCTCCGGCAATCCCTATCTGACGGATGAGTCAATAAACGTCTGTAAAAGCACCGGACTGAGATGTGATCTCTGGTGTGTTTCTGGTCAGGATTTACATGTATTTAAATGTATTATGGATTTGTAGTTAAATATAGCTACTAACCACATTTAGCTGAAAAGATTGAACTTGAAAAGAAATCTGCACACTGACCCAATGGAATGTTAGTTCAAGACTGCAGTGACCCAAAGCCACATCAAAATGCAGAAAATATGCGGTTAGGTTCATTGTCTAAGACATTGTGGTGCACCTCTGTTTAACTCTCTGCTCTATCAGTGCAGACAGATACAGTCAGATTTGGGCTGATATATTAAATGTGAGGCTCCATTTAATTTGTTGTGTAGAATTTAGATCAGTCTATATACTCACATAATAGACTCTATATTATTTTATCATTTAAATTAACGAAGAATCATTTTCATAAAGTAACTTATTTTTTCCCCTGAAAATATCATGGTTCCAAAGAAAGAAAAAAACAGTCCGTGCAGCCACCCTAGAATCTTACACATTTAATCCCACCCTAGCTAACTGTAGACCAATTTTGTCTGCTGAAGGCATTAGCCAAGTATGCCAGATAGAAGACACTTAGGTGAATGGTAGTAGAACTGAGACTCGAACCTGGGAGTTTCGAATTCAGGTGGGAGTTCAGGCCGTGCCACCCAAAAACCCTTTACCCTGCCTTGTTGATCAGGAGATCAAATTCAATGTTCTATAGAACCACTAGTATTGAAAATCATACAATACATAGCTTTAACTAAAATAAGGCAATCTCTCACCATTAATGCGAAGAACATTTTAGCTAATCGTTCACTTTTTCTTAAGCCCACTTTTACGCTTCTCTAGGTCAACATGGTGTTCTAGGTCCAGTCCTAATTCCGCTTCTGATTTCTGTCTATCCTCCTCCAGTAGGCAGGATCGCAGCACCTCATTCGCCACCAGGAACATTTCAGCTAGAGCCACCTACAAGGGATTGAAAGATTTAAAAGCTGGTGCTATTGGCTCGGTGAGAAATATACCGTATATACAAGGACCATTACAATACAAGTCTGCCATTGCCTGAAGATGCATTCACATGAGAAGCGGCAAAACCACTTTTGTGCTGGTTGTGCTGTAATTTTCTATAGATTGTCTCTGAACTTTAACTCAGTTGACAACAGACCTTTTCAAAGTGCCTCCAGTGAGACACGAACAAAGCTTAATTGGACTGTATTAAAACAACAATTAACGAATTCTAAGAGAACTTAACATTAAGCATGTTAGGCTTTTTTTTTTACATATAAGCATTTTAAACCCTCTTGGAAAAGCTGATTCTCACAATTTCTCAGCACTGGAGAAAAAGTGAGAAAAATACATGTGGACACTATATAGTGGTTATTCCACACAAACGTATTTCCATCTTACATTCGAAAAAGAAGTTCTAAAATAAAAAATTCTGAATTCCAAAATTCTATTCCTAATTTGATGACGTTTTACAGCAAACGCTTCTCATGAAAGCACCCCAAGATCTGACAGAATCCAGTAAATAGTCAAACATCTGCCTCGTGTACCCTGAGGCTGCTGTGCTGAAAGGAATACATGCTTTAAATTTCACATTGCCTGCTTGACTGAGTTTGTTGCTGATCTGACGCTCATTATTTGCCTGAAAACCTCGAAGCTTATGGCGACATAAGGATCGCAGACAGTGTTGCTTATGTTTTTTGGTTCTTGCGAGCATAAGAACCTGCTGGCAAACATCCACTCAGCATGAGGTTGACATCCTGATTTTTTTTGCCTAATGGCAAAATAATGAATAATTTGTTTGTCAAAGTAAATATTCTATGTTGCTATTTTTCCCATAATAAAAAATGTAAATGTGTAAGAATTAATCAGTGTCAGAACCCCAAAACCACCCTTACCTAAGCTGTCTTCAATGGTCTTTTTTGTTATAAATATAAGTTTATTTTTCCTCAAGTTTTTAATTATAGAATGGACATGTAATCATACTGTAATAAAGAATACAGTAGTACAGTACTGTACATAAAACACACACATCACATTTCAGTACTTTACGTGTGCTCTAGCAACACCATAATTTAGTGCATCCTGGTGTCATCTCTTCCATAGGTCAACAATCTTGAAGAAAACAGGAATTGTCGACCATTGTTGACCATTCAACCTTCTTCCATTGCTCAAATGTGCAGTTCTGATGTTTATATGTGGCCAAACAGCTGGGTTGAAAGAGCTTTGACCTTAAAGTGAACCGAGAAGCCAAGCCACATACCGCTAAAAGGTTGTTTAGACAGCCAAGACTCATTGATGCCAAAGAACATGATGGCTATGGTGTCTGGTACAGACCAACAGGGCTACAAACCAAAGATCATTTGGATAACAGTGTAGAGTTCAATGTGTCACACAGCATAGTGTATCAGATCATTGTGTTTATGGGGCTGCAAAACCAAAAGCTGCTCATGTACATCATCGAAGACAGGGGTTTTCAACCTGTGGGGCATCTGACTTGTCCAACAAATCCTGTTTTTTCCATCCTGTGTACCAGGCTTGTGGGCAGTGCTGTTAGCAGTGCTGTTAGCACAACATACATATTATGAAAGAACTGCTGGTATTGTCCTGGCACCAGACAAAAAGAGACTCCTTAAGGAGTCTCTGTGAGATCTATTTTGCCATTAATATGAAATTAAAGGCTGAAAATTTGCATTATTTTAATTACTGCATCAGAAAAAAATAGTCCATATGGTGAGCAGTGGGATTGCTGAAATTGGGTTCCTGGACAGAAAAGATTAAGAACCCTTGTCATCATGATTGAGCTGGCATTCTGACCTGGAAATCATTGTCCATCTCCAACTGTCTTTTGACCAGTTCTTTGCCTGAGGAGGAATTCTGCTTATGGGAAGCCAGCACTGTCTCTCGGAGCATCTGATATCTCTGCATCTCACTTATTTGCTTCTTTCTGATGCACTAGAATCCGAAACATGCAAAGAACATACACACAAATACCCCTTTCACACATGCACAAGAATACAGAAATTTTCTGAAATTTACCCGGAGGAGCTGTATCTGTGAATGCGACCACTTACAAAATTCGTCCCGGATCTTACCCGGACTTTTTCCTCACAGCAGTGAATGTTCCACAAAATCACTGAAAGCGTGTTGATTTATGTGCACCGTACGTTTTTCCCCATACAATTCCAGGATGATCGTTACATGTGTGAAAGGGCAACTCTCCAGAGCTGATATTCCGTAACTTAAATGTGTGAAAAGGGCATTAGTCACACAAATACATTGGGGCAAAAAAGTATTTAGTCAGCCACTGATTGTACATATTCACCTACTTACAAAGATGAGAGCCAGTCTCCAGACCTCAACCCCATAGAAAATTTGTGGAGGGAGTTTTGTGTTGCCCAGTGACAGCCTTAATAAATCACTGCTCTAGAGGAGATCTGCATGGAGGAATAGGCCAAAATAGCATCTACAGTGTGTGCAAACCTGGTGAAGACTTACAGGAAACATTTGACCTCTGTCATTGCCAACATTATGTTACAAAGTATTGAGTTAACCTTTTGTTATTGACCAAATACTTATTTCCCTCCATAAGCTAATAAATTCTTTAAAAAGCATAGAATGTGATTTTCTGTATTTTTTCCTCTCATTTTGTCTCTCATAGTTGAAGTGTACCTATGATGAAAATAACAGACCTCACTCATCTTTCTAAGTAGGAGAACTTGCACAAGCAGTGGTTGACTAACTACTGTTTGCCCCACTGTACATAGACAAGTGACTTGATCAGCATATAGTTAAATTTTTAAGTTAAATGTCTTGATATTTTATTTTTTGTCAAATAACAAAGCTTGTGCTTGTTGGAGATCCCAGTTTTAAATCATGGGTACTAAACAGAACTCTTCTGAGAAGACTATTCGGAAGTGGAGAGTGTAAAAGACAAAAAGAATCCAAAAGCATTTGTGAGGGTAGCCACTTACATGGAATGAGATCTGGCTTACATCAGACAATTCAAAACATCCCAAATGTGGTTAATGTTGTATCCTAGCTTTTAGGATACTGGACTAGCAAACAAAAGGTCTCTTGTTCCCACCACTGCCAGTATGCTATTGTTGTGGCCAGTATGTCCAATCATCTTCAATTAGAGTACAATGTTGTAAGTATTTATTAGCTTTCCTATTATCAGTTATGGAAATGTTTAGCTCTCCCAGGTCTTGGTTTTCTATTAAGTTATGTTGTATACCATCTATGTCCAATGAAAAACACTTATTTCTATTTTTTTACGTGTTGATTGCGGATTTCTCTCTGTTAGCAAAAGCAAATTCCATTTTCCAGTATATGAATTGGCTGCTAGACTTGTCCATCAAAATGGTATCTCTACCCCTTCTATTCCTTCTATTAAGAAACATTTAAATTCACAGTACTTTATTTTGTAATTGAATTTCCTAAATATGTAACTGAGATTTGGCAATACGAATGTCTGTATTTTGTCATGCCATGTGAGTTAAAAACTTAAAAATCACAGAATGTGTACTCTGGACTCGAATGCTAACCAGAATGCAAGGCTTTCAGAGGTAAGAATTGAATTGAAGTTGTGCTTCTGAAATACGTGATTAGAATAGTATTCTTGTTCTCAGTCACGTGTGATCATTTCCTTTTAACCAGCTGCTTAAAGATAACAGCTGACAAAAACTAACTAGTTAATGTTATGCTTTGTGCTATTTTGCTATTTAATGACAAAAATGATTTTTTAAATGAAGTTTAAAGCAATTTTGATTGTTTAACTGACTTTTTTCTTTACGCCTGTATATTTTGTTATTTCCCTTTATTGTGAAATATTTGTAATTACCGTACATGAGCCTAATGATATTGAGTGATGCTGAGTGATGTAGGATTTGTATAATCGGACTTTCATGTCACATCTCCATGGGTGATTCAATAATAGGTCACATGACAGCCAATCAAGCCTATATGTGCAAATCCATAGAAGTACCTCAAGCAAATGGTTTAACTGGTTCTCTGACCTGAAAATTATCGTTCATCTCTATGTGTCTCTTAATCAGTTTCTTGCGGGAGGTCGACTCTTGCCTTCGACGTTCCAGCACTGTCTGTCGGAGCAGCTGATAACTCTGGATCTTTTCCATTCGCTCTTTTCTCTGCTCTTCCTCTATCAGAGCATCTTTCAGACGAACCTGCTGCCCAGTCGTTCTGAACATATCAAGGTTAATTCAGAGGTAAAAGTATTAAGTCATAATATATAAGAACATATTACATTATAATATCATAATAGGTTTATATAATAAAAGTGTTGGATGGCAGATTTGTATTAATTCCAGTAATTTCACAATGTCTCTGACTGATGGTAACCCTGCTGTTCAGAACTATTACAGTAAGCGTGAAACTTTGAGATATATTGACATTTTAGCCCAGCTGAACTGAAATAAGGACTAAATGTCAAGGATTTTAACCCTGGATATGAATGCCAGAGAAATGAATAGCATAGATTCTAGCTTCAGCATGAAGGAACTGAAATAACAGCAGACACATATACTTCACTGACTAAGAAATCAATTACAGAAGAAAGGAAACTTTAAAAATCAACAAGCGCAATTCCTTTAGGAAAATAAATGCTAGACCTGCTATATTCTTAAATGTCACACCTAACATCAGCGGTGGTTCTGGCATTTAAATGTTCTTAGCTTTTATTAATTCGACTAAGGTTCATGTTATACAATAGAGCTTGTTAGTTTATTTATTAGGATTTTAACATCATGCTTTACACTTTAGGTGTATTTATGAGAGGAAATGGTACTCATTGCACAAGGTTCATCCTAAAAGGTTATATCTAACACAAGTCATGAACTATTTTTACCTCACTTGCATGTCTTTGGACTGTGGGAGGAAACCGGATCACCAGGAGTAATCCAACACAGACACAGGGTAGAACATACAAACTCCACACAGAAAGGACCCGGACCTCCCCACCTGGGGATCAAATCCAGAACCTTCTTGCTGTGAGGCGTTAGTGCCACCACAGTGCCGCCCTCAACAATAAATCTCTTAATGTTAACATTGTAATAAAAACCTGCTGGTATTGTTCTACTATTTATCACAAGACTTGGATTGTGGAAATCTAATCCAAACAGTCAAGTCTATAAGATAAGTCTCTCAACTAGTTATGTAACAATGAACCACAGGACAGTTAAAATAGTTTTAAAATACCATGATTCAAATCGATCTGTCATGTAAAATGAATCAAAGTTCACTTTAAACAGCAGAGGTCACTTGAGCTATATGTTTTGCATAGCTTGTACCTACCTAAGACAGGAACTCACAACAATATATATATATCTATTTTTTTGGAGGGGGGTAGAAAAAAAATGAAGAAAACGGTCATACTTGGTCTTTAGTTTAATCTTTTTTTTTAATTATCATGAACTCAAAATTGTGAGTAGAGTGTATCGTTGCATCTGTATTCATAAGTAAATGTAAAGTGTTCTTTAATGTTTTCTTTTCCAATGGTTTAACTGATTTTGAACACTGGGTTCGGGAATCCACAAGCAGACCAGCGCCGAGAGTCTGAACTTGCCGAGAGTCTGAAGAAAGCTGAGTTTGATTCCTCTGATTCTGATATTATATATTATATATCAGTAAGCAAATTGTTTGTTTTGGTGTGACCTGCAGCACCTAGGTTAATAAGAAGGCAAAATCATTTTCTTGCTTGAAGTGATGCATGTAGTACCTGAGGAAGGGTGCAATGATGTCCACGTTCAAACTGTAGTTCTGGGAAGCAGTCATAGACTGAACACCTGTTTCACAAACAACCAATAATCACACACTCACAGTCGTAAGTCGCTCAATATTCACATGCAAATTGCCCCAGCTTCCATCTTTTTAATACTTTGGTGTTGTTGGGAATCTGGCAAATTGAGTGAGGTGTTAGAATATTACTCTACTTAAAAGGAGGGATCTGTGTGAAGGGCTATAATACGCTACTTAATGTCTGTGACCTGTAATTTCAAATAAATCACTGCTTAAAAACTTAATACATATGTTTTTTGCGTCACTGGTTCCCACCACCAAATCTGAGTCTCAGCAAGTGCTATCAGCTGTGTGAGTATCTAAACAGACACTATTTACTATGAAAAACTAACAGTAAATTGGGCTGTGTTGTGTGTTCATGCTTTTCTTCCAGTATTTTAGAATAAACTGCACTTACTGTTCCAGTGGAGAAAATGAAATAAATTAGTTTACAGTATATACTGAGCATTACCTGTGTCAGCTGCTGGACTGGCTTCCTCTAATGTGTCTCCATCAAGCTGTCCTGAGAGTTTGTGAAGGAACTTCTGCCGAGTCTCGAGAGCCTGTACGACAGCAACAGTACCCCCACACAGGAGACCACACACACATTACATTCAACAAACACACAACACATGACTAAATTTAGGCATAAGCTAATGAATGAAGACACTATATAAGGGCTGTCAAATTTGGGCCCTACGGGCCAAAGTTGGCCCATCTCGCTAAATCAAGTGGGGTCTACAGCTAAACATATTTAGTTAGCTACTGATTGTCCAAGTTCTCCTACTTAGGTAATGTTGTAATGTTCTGTAATTTTCATCATAGATACACTTCAACTATGAGAGACAAAATGAGGGAAAAAATCCAGGAAATCACATTGTAGGATTTTTAAAGAATTTATTTCTAAATTGTGGTGGAAAATAAGAATTTAAGAAGAAATCTTGCTTGTTTGTGAGTGACATAATTATTTTCCACCATAATTTACAAATAAATTATTTTCTTATTTTCTCTCTCGTAGTTGAAGTGTACATATGATGAAAATTACAGACTTCTCTCATCTTGCTAAGTAGGAGAACTGACTAAATACTGTTTGGCCCCACTTCTGTCAGAAGATGGAAATTTGCTTCAACTGATGTTTATAGCTCTATATATGGATGACCCTAGTTGCAATGCCTTAACTGACCAGATTGGGTTTTCCACAGATTTAGCCGGTTGAAAAAAGCCTTTGCAGAGTTTTAAAGTTCACATCAGTTGCTTTTAATGCTATGTAGCATTGGGAAAGAATTGTACCGGAGTTTAAAAGGGGGATAAACATCCAAAAACCCTATTCAATAAAGAACTGCAGCTGTAAAAACCCAAAACAGATGCTTGCAGACGCTCAGCACCCAGTCTGATGGAGCTTACGAAATTCTGTGATGATAAATTGGATAACCTGCCAAAATCCAGGTTGTGCAAAGCATGTAGAGACTATACAAAAAGACTTTCAGAATATTTTTTTCTGAATAAAGGGATTGAACAAACCCTATTGAACACCTGTCCATGTGAATGACCTGAAAATAGAAGTAACATCCTCCCCATCCAATCTGATGAAGCCTAAGATGATCTGTCATACAAAGCTTTTAGCAAGTATCCAAAAAGACTGATTAAGTGTAGACACTTATGTAATATCAACATTCTATACAATTAAAAATCAAATGAACAACACAATATGTTTTGAAAGAGTTCATGGGTTTTGAATCAAAGGCAGACCTTAGCTGCCCGTCCAGGTTCTGCAGCTTCCCAGGCTTGTTTGATGGCTTTGATTTGTTCCAGTCTCTCTGTATCCTCTCTCACTTCAATTCCCTCTGCATCCGACTGCTCACTCACCACACGCAGAGTCCAGTGGGGCTTACTTGTGTCCAGGATCTAACTCAGCACCCCATTCAATAGACACACCATCACCATACACATACAATTATACAAATGCAAACACAAATTACGTAGACAATCACTTCAAATAATGTGCATTTTGCCTGTGTTCTGATCTTTCAATACATAATAACAGACAATATACGGACATAATCCATAATCTTAAACAGATGTTTACACAGAATATTTTTACAAAGGTTATAAAAATGTCAGTAAAAATACGATTTGTTATGTTGGAGAAGCTACAGATTCTTCTCACCAAACTCATTAAAGCATGTTTTCTTCAGGTCTTGCTCTGGCAACACACTGTGTAGGCATCACTTTTTATAAGACATGTCAAAAATAGTAGTGGGCACCACAGAACAAATTTAAAAAACACCACCTGGATGATCAACTGGGACTAGAGTTTCTAGTAAGTTGGTGTTGGAGGCATCATGCTTCAGAAAATAGCCAGTTTCCAATCTCTGAGGACGTATTCAAAATTTGATTCAAACATATTATCATGTCCATGGTACCATTGCATGCTTAAAACATTTTTTGGAGAGGTGGACTGTATTATTTGTGGCCCATGATGCAATACCAAGATGAACTATTTTCATCAGACTGTTGGAGAACATCACATCACAGACACATCACTGTGCAACATCAAAATTGACAATTTTTACAGAATTTTTATTTATAAAATATTCTCTCCAAGTTCTGATCTCAAGTCTTGAACTTGTGTCTTCACAATGTTGTTTTAATTTATTTATTTGTTGTATCCTTTAACAACATTTAGGGTCTTCCACGAGTCAATGTATTTCAAGTTTAAAGGTTACATTTTTTTAAATAATTTGAATCTAAAAAAAATCCGGAAATCACAATGTATGATTTTTTAATAATTTATTTGTGTGTTACTGCTGCAAATAAGTAT
>JAYDZG010000005.1:7681628-7699062 GCA_034509265.1 Microcambeva bendego | reverse complement strand
AAAGTCAAATGAAAAAGTTGTATCTTCGGCTAGCACACCAGTGCTGAAATTTTGAACACTCTAGTTTGAATCTCAGCATATTGCCACAAAAGCTAGACAGCATATTTTCTATTTATTTATTTACCTATTTTTTCCTTAAATACACTGAAATTTGGCCTCATGTGACCACAACCCATTTCTAACATCCTGCAGTTAATCTGGGAAGGGCACAGGCTTAGAGAACTTGGCAGTGTTTCTGCAGAGAACTGTTCTGTCTTCACTTTGTGTGATAGAATTTCAGAATGTATTACTTGATGCAACGGTAGACTGTTAAACATTAACAGTTTTCTGAAGTAGTCCTGTGATTATGTGGCTATATTCATCATGGTGGTGTTCACATAATTTTGGCCTCAAAGTGTTTACATTAGCTCATATCAAGTAGTGAAATATTAATGAAGCAAGGCACATACCTGTCGATGCGTCAGCGTCCTTGGCATCACTGGAGTGAGGTGTGGGGTCACCGGTCAGGGTTTGGACTGCAAACAGCTCATCAGCGGTCATCTTCCGTCCAAGCACAGAACAGAACATGTGATACACCGCCTGATTAAAGGCCTGCCAAATTGAACGAACGACAAGCAGCAGATGAGCTACAGTCAGTAGTTGTATATACACAAAGTGCGTATGTATGTATGGAATACTCACCCTTAAGTTCTCTCGATTTGCCATTTTGCTATGTGAAAGAGGCTGAACCATGTCCTCCAGAGCCCTGGTGGCTAATGGGAATTTCTCTTGATTCGTAAAGCAGTTGATCACCTCACCCAGAGCTTTAAGAATTACCACAGCCTGCTCACAGAACCTCAGACTCTCCTATAGGGAGAATGAAGTATGCGGTCATAAATCAATTCAATTGAACAAAATGAATTCTAAAAGAAAACATTTAGAAAGTAGGGAAAGTGTAAAATATATTTATACCTTATTGAGATGAGGCATTACAGTGTCTTCTTCTCCAAATATGAAGGGTGTCATGCTGTAGAGATGCAGGCTAAATCCTAATAAAGCCCTCATCTGGATACAAAGAACATGGCGCCTAAAGACAAAAAGTCCAACGTTAGACTTTGTACAAATTACTGAATTAATCTTGCATTGTCTCATGATGTTAAATACCTTTAAAAAGTCATGGCATATTGGCATTTTGGCATTCCTGGCGGGAATAATCTAGTTGCAAAGTACTAACAGTTGTCTCTGAATAAAGCCCTACCTAATTCACAGTCGTGAAAATTGTCATGAGCTGTGAAATGAGCCTTTTCTTGTTTTGAAATTCAATATGTAAGGTTTGTGTGTTGCGATTTACCTTTTTTCATACACAGAGCATTCAAATGATTTGAACGTTTACTGGTTAATTTGGACTGAGGCGGTCCTAGCATTCCTATGGCAATTCAATTAGTTATCACCCAAAATCAGACCACCCACAATATTTTCAGATATTTTGCTACCACATACACAACAATGCTCTGTGTATTCTGACACATTTCTATCAGAACCAGAATTACCATTTTTAGCAATCCGAGCTACAGTAGCTCATTTGTTGGATCGGACCACACAGACCAGCCTTCACATCCCATGTGTTTCAATGAGCCTTGGCCACTGTTTTTTCTGTGGACCACTTTTGATAGATACTGAGCACTACAGACTGGAAACACCCCACAAGAGCTGCAGTTTGGGAGATGCTCTGACCCGGTCGACTAGCCATCACAATTTTGCCCATGTAAAATTCACTAAAATCCTTACGCTCACCCATTTTCCCTGCTTCTAACATCACCTTTGAAGATACAATGTTCACTTGCTGCCTAATATATCCCACCCACTAAAATGTGACGTGATCAAGAGATAATCAGTTTTATTCACTTCACCTGTCATTTTTCGTACAAGTAAGCAAAATGTTTGTTTATTAGGATCTTTTACACTTTATATTTATATCCATTATAGGACATGTATGTACTGGTTACAAATGAATTTATGTTCAATATCAAACACAGTCACCAGCCATCTAACACCAACAGTTCACTTGAATGTATTTGGAACTCAAATATATAAAAGATAGAAAGGACCCAGAACACTTCACCTAAGAATACATTTTTGGCACTGACCTTCTGGTTACTGTTCCAGTATATCACCGGTAGACTACAACTACCTAACTGGCAAAATGAAAAGTTTCTTAAACAGTATCTGTGCATTAAAAGTATATCTGTCTGTTCCCATCATTCACTGCAATGTCTGTATGCATGGTATGCATGTAGGCGCCCTGCTTTTAGGTTTAATCTGAAGCTCGAAATAGCAGACTGGTTCATCTCTCGCTCTCTGGGGTTCGTTGGCTGGCTTCATTATCGGAAATGGAACATGCAGTGGAACATGGGCAGAGTTATCCAAGTCTGTACAAGATCATGATTCTAGCTCTTAGATATCCTTTCATCAAGAATTGTATATTACCCACTGGACTACATTCATGAAATAAATATTAGAGGGTATATTACATACTGCTACTATTGGACATTGACATCCTATTGAGTAGAGTTCTTTATCACATTTCGTATCACTATCATTATCATTATTATTATCTGTGCTGTGTCTGTATAGCCATGAGTGCTCTCCAACTGTCTCTCAGCGCTGTAGGATCAGTGAAATAAAAGCACTCGACAAGTTAGTTTTCTTTAGCTATAAACACTCAGCATGTAACACTGTACTAATACTACACACACACACACACACTAATGTGACTGATCTTTTAACAAAGATATGATTCATTATAATAAATCAGGCAGTGGTTTGTGTTTATGACCCTGATGTGAGCTACATAGCTCGAGACGTTGTTATGATTATGTTTATGGTAATACTTATGGTTATGAATGACATTACCCGGGTGGCAGCACGAGCAGCGCTGCTTTGCATGAAGTGGTCTGGATGTGAAGTTTAGGGATCTGTAATTTCAGGCTCTTCCAGGAATAAGGCTCAGCTGTGAGAATGCCAGGCCTTGACATGGTCTGCTTTTCTAAATGCCAAACACAACAACACACACACAATACAATGACAGACCAGTGTGTGTATGCATGAAGTCTATGCTGTATTTAAATAGATAAATTTGGCAGCAGGGGTGTCAAATGTGACCCTTGTTTAAAAATGTAACTTTATCCCTGAATTTCAAGCATTCAGGTGGTACCGAGGTCTATCACCCTAACCCACCACTGCTATCAGCCAAACGTGCATATACACAGACACGTTGGGCATGATTGAAGCTATGCACTTGTCCTGAGTATTCTTGCTATGTGGTAGTGTTACCTGGTGCAATTGGACCTGCCTCAATCCTGATCAGTATTTTTTTTTTTAATCTAGAAATTGTGACTTTTTAAAACTGACAAATTGAATTTATATTTAATTTTTGTATTGCCCCCCTTCTCCCGAATTGTATCTAAATACCCGGTTTTGTTATGCCTCCCCTGTACCAATAGTCACCTCCACTGCTGACTGAAGAGAGCAGCACCTGACACATCCCCCCTTTGACACCAGTACTATATGCATCATTTTTACCTGCATGAGGCAAGTTCATATGCGAATCAGTTTTGTGTTCAGAGAGCCATACACTGATAAACAAATTACCAGCCTTGGCTATATACACACATCTGTGTGTGTATGTATGTATGTATTTTTATTTATTTATGTATTTTCATGTAAATGCCAGCAGTGTCCATGTAAATGCATAAATGTGGCACTCTTTTTATCCAAGGTACCTCCCCAATGTAGCAGGGCTGAGAAGCCAATGAGAATCTCTGTAGCTATCAGATTATCGACCAGCAAATACTGGGATCCTTTTTCATCTGAACCCTTAAAGAAAGAAACAGAGAGAAAGAAATTACTCTGAGAAACAGTATAACCATACAAAACAAACTGCCATGACCACATATGACCCTGTTGCTGGTTTACCACTGTTCCATCATTGGACTGCTGTGATAAATAGTAACCACTGCTGACTAAAAACAGTCGACAAGCTGCAATTTTGTAGATTATCTGACCCAGTGGCCTGGCCAGGGGTCAAAATTTTATTCTCAATCATTGAATACAGTGTTCTGAAAAAGTGTTTGCCCCTATAAGATTTATTATGTTTTTGCTCATTTGTCCGACCAGCAGATTATCAAACTAATTTGAATATCAGACAAAGACAGCCTGATTGAATACAAAATGCAGTTTTTCAATGATGAGTTCATTTATAAAATGAAAAAAGCTATCAAAACCAACCTAACTCTATGTGAAAAAGTAATTGCCCCTTAAACCTGGTTGTGCCACGCTCTGCAGCAACAACTGCAATCAAGGGTTTGCAATAACTGGAAATGAGTCTTTCACATCTCTGAGAAGCATTTGGCAGGCGCCTTTATCCAGAGCGACTGACAGTAGTTAAATTATACAGTCTGAGCAATTGAGGGTTAAGGATCTTGCTCAAGGGTCCAACAGCAGAAACCTAGCAGTGATGAGGTTTGAACCGGCATTTTTGACTTGCTGGTGTGCTTTGGATCATTGCCCTGCTTCAGATCCCAATTATGCCTTAGCTTTAAGTCACAAACTGTTAACTGGGCATTCTCCTTCAAGATATTTTTCTAAAGTGGCGAATTCCTGGTTCCATTATTTGAAGCAGCAAAGCAGCCCCAGACCATCACACTACCATGTTTGACTGTCAGTATGATTCTAGATGTAACGGGATGCACACCTTCCAAAAAGTTCCACTTTTGTCTCGTCAGTTCAGAGAATATTTCCCCAAAATTACCAAGATGTTTTTGGCAAATGTAAGACCGACCTTTTTGTTCTTTTTGTGGTTTTTGTCTCTCCCATGGACATCATTTTGCCGAGTCTCTTTCTTATTGTAGAGTCATGAACACTGACCTTAACTGAGGCAAGATACACCTGCAGTGCTTTAGATGTTATTACTTTATCCACACCATGAATATAAGCTTCTCAGGAAGCACAACTGTAAATATTATGCAGTGGAAATTAAATGTGGCTACATGGTCTACTGCGCACACACACACACACAAACCAAATAATTATCTTGGATGAAATCAAACCACAATCCTCAAGGGATTATGCTAAAACAGCACGCTCGTCGTTATTACAGCACCACAGGGAGCACGGAACAAAAAAACAGCACCATCATGAAACATGACATTAGCACCAAGCTAACAGCCTGCGGTGTGTGACCACAGTGTTCTGGAAACACTGGGCGCAAGGTGGGAAAACACTCCAAAGTGGGTGCTGATCCATGTTATGGCATCACAGATGTACTGAATCAAAGTTAGTGTTAGTAGAGAGCAGCTTTAGAATAATATATAATAATAATTGTGGTAATTTTTGTGTAATGATTCAATCATAGCATTAAAGTGTTTTAATCCGGGTCAGGTCTCTGGTCTCTGGTCTGGTCTTTGCCCCTGTGTAGACAGTAAGATAGCAGGGCGGCTCCTTCCACTTTAAAACATACACTATATGTGCTCAAATTGAGAGCTATAAAACATAATTTGACGAATTTGGTGCAAAAGAACTCCACTGACTCTTGACCCCTTAACTCCCTTCAAAGCTTTGAGACAAATTGAAACATCTTCTCCAAGACAGTTGTTCTAGTCAAAAATCAATGCCTGACCTTTGAGTGTTATTTTACTCAGTGGTCAGAATTCACATCCATATTGTAAAATGGTAACTGTTCTGGCATTTGATGATCTATAAAAGGGGTGCCACAATAATTCCTTATGAGGGGCCAAATATTAATCTCAGTGAAAGGCAGTGGGCCAAAAGAAAAAAGTTTGTATTTTAATATTGCATTAAATATATCATATTTTAAATGTTAAAAATAACACTGCGGTTTAATCTAATCAATAGTGCTGTTATTGATAGAAAATCTTTATTAGGAGAACATTTGAACAATTGTAAAATAGTGTTAAAGGCAGTTAAACTCCAGTTAAAGAAATTCAGATACTCACAAAAGTAGGCCAAAAAAAAGGGAGCCAGGTTCGGCTCACAGGCCCCAAATTGGTCAGCACTGCTCTAAAAACTCTGGGTCAGCTCTGCACATCATTTTAAAATCACGCTAAAACATTGGTTCTAAACGTATCTTTAGTTTTCAGCTAAAAAACAAGGTTGTGTTGAGTGTAGTTTTGCTAAAGTGAGCATTTACATCTGCAGATGTTCATACCAGTGCAGATGCAGAAGTGGTTGCCGGTTTAAGAGAGGCTGTGGAGATGATAGATGCCACCGGGCTGGGCAAAACAGTGCTAGAAGGTTTAGACAAAAAACTCTAGAAGGAAAACACAATTATTAAAGCAAGTTTAAGGCTGCTATCAACATTTTTTAGAAAGAAAGATAATATTTTAAGTTGGACAAGCTCAGATGGAGCTCAGAACTAAGCATATCTATATATGAGGGAGAAGGCATGACTCTTGGTATGGTCAACGTGGGCTTAGTATTACATAGTAACATCACATAACGGTACAGAGAATGAGGTCAGTTCAGTTTCATTTGCTGAGAAGTGTTGACAAGTTCAAGTAGCTACGCTGCTGAAATAGCAAATCCGCCAAAGTAAGTCGCACCAGACTAATAAAGGAAATGGCAACTGACACACTGATTGGTTTATTGCACGTTATGTCCAAAACACACCCACAAATAATTAAGAGACATCCCCTTTGAGTGTTTCGTGCTGCACAAGGTGTACTTTTCCCATCGTTAAGATAGCAAAGACACACTGCCCGCAAATTAAGCTGTGCAGTGCATGGTTGACGGCTCGCCAAAGATCGCAAAAATAGGGCCCTTGGTCTTTTTTTGTCTGTACGCCTACAAACCTTTGTCTTATCCTGGTTTCAGGTAGTACAGCTTTTGGACTTGTCTCCTGTTTGAAGTGCTGAACTTAAGTCTTTTTTGCCTTGGTGTCATATAATATGGGACTAGGTCTTATCTTAGTCTTAAGCAATAAAAGTATTGATCTTGCTTTAAGTACAACACTGTGTTTAACTCTGGTCACTACAACATGGGATTATTAATGTGTGTTACTTCTATGACTAAAATCCACTTTACCTTAAACTGAGATGTCTGGAACTGGTGAGTGTAGGTGTGTGGCTTGTGGAAAACCACCAGTTTCCTTTAAAAAGAAACAGAAAATTCTGAGTGTACTATTTAAACCAGCATAAAAATGTTTACCATGCTTACATAGAAGATCCTTACTGAAAGCACTTAGTGAAGTCCTGAATGTGAACCCAGGTCCCCTGAAGAGAAGGCCTCTTCAGAATTTCTTTATTTTCCAGGACTTTTTCTTCATCCTGTCTCTCTTTGTCCTTGTCAGGATTTGCTTCCACATAATCTAACACAGAAGCAAACAGAACATACTTAGGGTGTGTGAAAAGATAGGCAGCTGCCTTGCTCCCTTGCTGTCTACCTAGGCAGCTGTCTAACCAGTGAGCGTTCTATTAAGCAATCGCCTTATAAGGCAGGTTATACGAGTGCGCTAGGTTATAGATGTGTTTTACTGACATTAGCATTGTGCCGTTCAAAAGAACAGGTTGAGGTGGCACAAGCGTTATTATCTTGAATAGAATCTCCTGAAAGCACTTATAGCAAAATAGCACAATAGCAAACAAACAGACTTTTATGCATTTGTTCACATTAAACCTCAAAAATACTTTATTACCATGATAAAACAACTCCACAAACGCCATGTTTATTTTTTGTGAGAGCAGTCATGTTCTTTATGAATAAACCAGCATTTCATGTTCACTTTATCTACTCTGAATAAACCGCTTATAATGATTTAGTCAGCAGGTAACGGTCCATTAAGGTGGAAATTAGATGGTGCGAATACTTCGCCCAACATCACTGTTTCCCAAAGACATAACAGTGTGGAAACTTTGCAACCATTTCAAACTCAATGGTCGAAACTTACGTCTACATGATCAGTCATTGGCTGTTGGCAATTGATGAAGTCTGCACGGAGGGATAATGTGATCAGGTGTCATTTTGAAGATCACTTGTAGGAAGATATAAGTAGTTGTCAGTAATCCAGATGATCTATCCCATTTTATTTGTTTTATTACAATAGATAATAGCGTGGCCTGTGTTTGCATATTTTAAAATTGTATTAATGCATTTTCTCCCCTTTTTTCTCAGCCCTATGCCCTAAGAAAAACCCTATCCGGCTTAGTCCCATCCCTATAAACAACATCGTTCATGTGCCACCCAACCGGCAAGGCAGAGCTGAGACTTGATATGAGGTATTCAAGAACTGAGCGACCGTGTTTGCATATTTTGCATATTTTTACTCCACCTGGACCCCAAGAGGGAAGGTTCGGACACTCCTGACGTAGGTTATCCGACAAGCACACACTCTACATACTGAAATCAGACATGATAAGAAGAAGCCAGCAGCGATTTAGATGTTTAAGAAAAGCCACAGCGGAGGCCGCCTCACTCCAGGTGTTACCAAGCAACACACTAGGCTCACTAGGAAAGCATGTAATTGGCCTGTCGTAATGAGGGCCAGTGCAGAATCACCATCACAGAGACGGAGCCTTTAGCGCCGGAGCCGATAGTGTGTGTGTGTGTGTAGCTGCGTAGGTGGGTATCTGTCTGCTTGTGCAATGCTATTAAAAAAAGAAAGTGTAATGCTGATAGCAATACATTTAGGCAGCTATCATATTCCATTAAAGTGGTTATTAGCATCAGAGCCCAACCAGCTCAGTGTTGGTGGAAACAAAGAAAAAAGTAAGGTGCTGAATTATCAGACATGTTTATTCACGTTCATTTCCTGTTCAGTCATGTGGAATGATTTCAGAAAAGACCACCAGACAATGAAACGCACACGGGGCACACACGCAGCCAACGGACTGGCGGCCCGTGTTTGCCAGCTGCCTCTCAGTTTCATTTATACTGAAATGAGATTTTAATGTCGGGGTTTGACAGGGGTGAAAAAATACACACGGGTAATTATAAATTTGTATACAAAGTACATCCGGGAGTATTTGAACACTGGACTTCGGATGATTCAGCCTTCCTCGTCGCTCACGGCCATTTCCCATGTCACATGTATCTGGAGCCATGCTGACTTCAGCACATCACACAGCTGCTGGAGGGTGTGTGGTGGAGGATCCATAGAGTCAACGTGATCCTCGAGGTGCTCCACAGATGCTCAGTTGGGTTCAAGGGGCCCAGTGTAGTACGTTAATACACAAAGTTATAATATATTCCACATTTTTTATGGCTTTTGGGTAGAAATATATATTTTTTTGTAACATACAGCTGTGTGTTACAGCTGTGTACACCCTGCCACGTTCTGCAGTAGCAGGCTGTATACAGAGACACACCCCCTTCTGATTGGTCCCCACAGGACTGATTGCTTGCAGGTGCTCCTATTTAGGAGCAGCTCAAGGAATTCTAGTGGGGATTATTGCTTGTAGCTCTGTATGTTGGTAAATGTTTGCTGGCCGTAACTCTGCCCATTTGACCTGTGTCTTTGCTCTGTCTGATGGTTTGCTCCTGTTTTTGTCTGTCTGTCTGTCTGTGTAATCTGCCTTGCTCCTGTAACCCTGTTGATCATTGTACTTAAAGTCTGCCTTTGATCCACCTGGGCTGGGACTCACAATGTACTCTCAATATAAACTCAACCTTGTAAACTGAAGAATCTTGTGGAAAGAGTGCCTACCATTTCTGTCAAGAGTGTAAAAAATAATGTTAAATAAATAAAATATAAATAATGAGCAGTAAAAGTCAACAAATCTGTTGGTAATAGATCATGAGGTGTAGAGTGAATTGTGCTCATGTCCTACCATCAGTGATGCCTTTATCTCTCTTTTTGTCCTCTGTTTCCTGAAAGGAAAAGTAAACAGCACATAAATCTGTTTGTGAATGCATCATTCATCATGTATAAAGTTATAACATTTTTCAAAGCAGTGTAAGAAAATTACATGTAAAAAAAAAATCAATGTCTTAAATGCAAGCATTATGTAATTGTTAAAGACACCTTCATGTGTAGTGATACATTTCTGTGACAAAAAAGGAACATTTTTGTTACCTTAGGAAAGGAATCTCACTTCAAATGGTGGAATATCCAATGTAGTGGACTACACAGGTACAACTGGGGTGAATGGAACGCTCCTGCAGAATTGGCGGTAATGTCTGAAATGCTGTTGATGCCATTATTCAGTTTGCAATTGTTTTTTAGTCTTTTTTTATTATAAGCACATTTACAAAAAACAGATTATATTGCTTATGGGACAACTCATGGTTATAAATCTAATAGCATTGGAAAGAACAGAAGCTAAGGTAAGAAGTGCTTATTTTTTTCTCAAATGCTGTGTTTTGGATTTTGGCAATGAAAATAAAAGGATCAGTTTAAGCTTTTGACTGGTTCCTTTTTGTCACAGAAATTACATTTATTTTCCCAGAAAAACAGAAAGAATGCAGTCGCTAATCTGTTACTTTAATCTGAACATATTATTTGTGTATTTCTACGTTTCAAATATACATGTTGTGTATATTATATTGACTTTTGACTTGACTCGACTAATATTTTGAGACTAGTGAACATCTCTGGCTCTAGGCTTGGTGGGGTAATACGTGATGGAGGAATAACAGTAAAGCTTGTATCTCTATGTTAAGAATCTTCATATAAATTAATATAAAAACCTCAATTACTCAGACTATACTGTAACTGTAATGTAATCACTTTGGATAATGGACTTTACTAAATGCTGAAAATGTAAATCGAATCTCAGTCCAAGTCTGTCATCGTTCTCAACCAGCATGGGGATTGTACATGAAGCAGACAAAAAAAGACATTCAGGTGTCCAAATTTTGACCAATCCTGCTTTATCAGGAAATGCAGTTTAATTTAGTATGAGAGCTTAGTTTACAACACACCAAATACCCAGTCTTTATGCTTAGACTTGTTAAACCAAGCCCATTTCTCCATTCTTTATCAATAAATTCAACATGATTCAATATTAATCCATAACACTTTCCCCCAGCTGCCTGAACATCTTATGTTCAATTATCTGAAAATGCAAAGGCGCATTATGGAATTGGTGACTTGAGGGACAGCTTGTCATGGATCAGACTGCTGACCATTAAGTCATGTCGGAATTTCATAATACTGGTTGTCTGTAAAGTGTAGACACACTAACTATGCCTATATGTTTACTAAAATGCACACACAAAATTTTAGTTGAAAAAAATATATATTTAAATTTATCGTCTGTGTTCAAGGACATCCTTTATTATGAAATACTGACAGGACTCAACAGTCAACAGTAAACCTCTTAAAACCTATTATTATGTTTTTCTTCCCCACCCACTCAAATATCTTTGGTAATTGATTATATTTAGAGGGAGGTTTCAGTCATCTGAAGCGGCAGGGGTTGACAACGCAGTGGGAATTAAATATAAGAATGGGTAAATAAATAAAGGCAGCAGACATGAAATAATACATTGTTAAAGAAACTGAAGAACATTGATGCACGAGCCAGTATTTTCACAGGACTCAGAGGGACTGCAATGACTCAGTTTAGCAGTTTGCCGCACCAGACTGATTCAAAGGGTTGCGGGAAGGAACAGGGGGTCAAATATAAAATATCAACATCTTGAAACACTTTGTGTCCTTCCTTGCCTGTACAGAAGTCACAGATTCTCAGTTGGATTGAGGTCTGGGCTTTGACTAGTCATTCCAATACATTTACAGTTTCTCTTTAAACCACTCGAGTGTTGCTTTAGCAGTATGCTTTGGGTCATTGTGCTGTTGGAAGGTGAACCTCCGTCCCAGTCTCAAATCACTGACAGACCGAAACAGGTTTTGCTCAAGAAAATCCCTGTATTTAGCACCATCCATCTTCCCCTCGACTCGGACCAGTTTCCCAGTCCCTGCTGCTGAAAAACATCCCCACAGCATGCTGCTGCCACCACATTTCTCTGTGAGGATGGTGTTTTTGGGGTGATGAGATGTGTTGGTTTCGTGTCAGGCATAGTGTTTCCCTTGGTGGCCGAAAAGTTAAATTTTGGTCTCATCTTACCAGAGCATGTTCCTCCATACATTTGGGGAGTCTCCTAAATGCCTTTTGGCAAACTCAAAATGAGGCTTCCTATTTTTGTCTGTAAGTAAATGCTTTTTTCTGACCACTCTTCCATAAAGCCCAGCTCTGGAGTGTATGGCTTATTGTCGTCATATTGACAGACAATCCAGTCTCTGCTTGGGAACTATGCTGCTCCTTCAGGGTTACCTTTGGTCTCTGTGCTGCCTCTCTGATTAACACCCTCCTTGCCCGGTCTGAGAGTTTTGGTAGGCTGACCTCTCTTGGCAGGTTTGTTGTGGTACCATGTTCTTTAATGATGTTGCTCCGGCTGATCGGAGATTTAGATATTTTTTATAACCCAACCATGACTTGGACTTCTCTACAACTTTGTCCCTGACTTGTTTGGAGATTTCCTTGGTTTTCTTGGTTTTGTTTGGTTAGTGGTGCATGTTGCATAATGGTGTTGCAGCCTCTGGTGCCTTTCAGAAAGGTGTATATACTGACAGATCATGTGACACCTAGATTGCATACAGGTGGACTTCATTTCACTAAGCATGTGACTTCTGAACTTTTTAAGGGCTTCATAGCAAAGGGGGTTAATACATATGCAGATATGAAGATATACATATATATAAAACTCGTTTCAGTTCACCAACTTAGACAATTTTGTGCAGCTGGATCTCATGCAATTCAGATTTTAAAAAGATTTTAAAAAGTTGTAAAGTAACAAGAGGTAAAAAGCCAAGGGGGTGAATACTTTTGCAAGGTCCTGTATGTTTGAGTTCTACTGATGTTATTGTTATTTGTAATGAATAGTAGTTTCTTTATTTACCGCTATGACAATAAATATATTCTGATTCTGATTTTGGCAATGAAGTGTACATTTTAAACCACAGTTCACATTACTTAGTAACACAAGATTTTGTAGGTTGACTGCATCATATGACCGGATCAGCAGCTAATTCATACTTAGCGAGTGCATCCTGTCTGCAAATATGATTAATTAGCATTAATGTAAATACACAGATTTCAAGTCCCTGCGGTGTAAACTGACCTGCTACAAAAATACTCTCAATTAGCCAGGGCCCAGACAGGAAGCATCCTGAACACAGAAGTGACGGGATTAGCCACGCCGCCTGGTTAGCATGTCAGTATTTAACTACTAATTAATTGGACTTATCGCAGCATTAGCCAAATGCTGTTTTAGCCGGTCTTAAGACAGCTCGTTAAAAACCTGAAGGAAGTGGGTGGCACCATGGCAACAGTCTTTCAGTAGCCTCCAAACTACTTCCACCCCCCAACCCTGTGCCACTTAAAAAGCCCAAGGAGTCATCCCACTGCGCCATTTAGATGCAGAGGACAATTAGGGGTTCTCTGTGTGTCACATTTAATGAACTGCAGCGCCAGTGAGTCAGAAACGGACTCTGAGTCAGTGTACATCTGAGAAAGAGGAGAGCATGAATGAAGAGAAGATAGAAAGATGAGATACAAAATACAGACTGATGAAAAGCCCATGAAGTGTTGTGGTCTGACTTGCTAGCTCACCAGCACTGATACCAAATTTTGGTTTGAGTTTTGGTTTTGAATACTTTTAGTATTCTTAGTTCATCCTGTTTGTCTGACACCACCTACAGTAGACCGCTTTTTCACCAAAATAACTCTCAATAGACATATCTCCCGCATTAGTCTTTGGTCTGGAGCACATGGTGTCAGTTTAACAAACATAAAAAAGAAAAAGAAAAACCTGGAAAGCTGATTCATCTGACCACTGTGTGATGGTCAAGCCTAGATGTCAAGAGACGTCCAGAGAGGCTGACACAGAAGACCTCGATGGCCAGAATGCGTGTCAAGGAAGCGGAATGAGCCACAGAGGATTTAGATACATCCAAAATAAACCAAAACTTATAATACTACCATAATTTTCATATCACATCCTTTGCAGGATGAAACCTCTGGAAACAGAAATGGTCAGGTGTCCAAATGCATAGTCCAATATCTTTTTTTCAAGCCCTGCATTTCCTTCATTTGCTGTAGCTGAACCCCCGGTGAGTCTTCCCTGATGACTGGCAGGCTAATTAGCAGCTTTTTATACCGACTAGAAGACAAGCTGTCCTTTTTAACGTAATGCAGTGACAGTTATCTTGCTTCTTTTCTCTTTCTGTCTTGAAATGGTGGCTGTGGCACTGTAGCCTGGAATAAGAGGGGCGAGGGTAGGGCAGGGTTCACTCCACCATTCCAGCTTCCAAAACCAAGCTGTAAACTCAAGGATGCTTGAACAGAGCTCCTCAATGATGCTGGAAATTCAGATTAAAGTTAAGGTGCCCGTCTAAACCTCTGTTTCATAATTTTTTTCAGGTCTCAACCCCCTTTTCAGTGGCCGAGCAGGCTGCTACCCCTGCCACAGCTACATTAAGAGGCATTATTGATAAATCCTAAAAAGGTCTTAGACTTTAGAGTGCTTCTAAGATATTGTAGAACTAAATGAAAACACAGTGAATAGACTCTTTAAATGCACTTTTAAACAAATATTAAACTGTAACAGAACTAATATTAAGCTTTAAAGAACTAACACTAATTAAATAAAATGAAATAAAATATTTATTGGAATTATTGGTTAATTTCCATGAATACATGCAATTACAATTTACAAACAACCAAACAAATACCTACACAAAACCTTTTCCACTCGTATAAATGTGCATATTTTTGTGCTATAATAACATACATAGTGCATCCAGAAAGTATTCACAGCACTTAACTTTTTGCACATTTTGTTCGGGTACAGCCTTATTCCAAAATGTGTTACATTCATGTTTTCCCTTAAAATTCTACACACAATTCCCCACAATGACAAAGTGAAAAAAGATTATTTGGAATTTTTGCAAATTTAATAAAAGTAAATAAATAAATGTAACATTTTCTGATTTACACATTGAGTCACACTCAGTTGACACAACTTCCGCAAGTCAATTCATGTTGAATAGGACTGAATTTATGTCTGAATCCGACCCCAATTCCAAATAAGTTGTTAGAGTACATGGAGCCAGTCATAGCCTAGTGGTTAGAGTACAGGACTTTTTATTTGAAGATCGCGGGTCCAAACCTCACCACTGTTGGACCCTCGAGCAAGGTCCCTAACCCTAATCGCTTAAACCATACACTGTACATGTATTGCTTTGGATAAAGGTGTCTGCTAAATATTGAAAATATATTGGTGAGACATTTGAGCATGAAAATTGTTAACTTGTTTAGATCCCAGTGGCATGATAAAGGATTTTGGAAGGCGGTTGTACAATGCTCGGCTAATTTGCTACATATGACAGTTCTCGACGTACCTTAGCGTCTGTGTCATCCAGAGAGATGTTGTGTTTGATGTCTAGCTGAACAGAGTCCGGGTCCTCGATTTCGTCCGACTCGGAGAATGAAACCAGATTAGAACTCAGAGTGCGCCTCCTGTGGCCGTTCGGCCGACAGGTTCTGCAGCACAGAGACATGAAGGAGGTCATTGCAAATAAATGTAATAAATGATATCATACAATATTATTATATATACAGCCATAGAAATAAATACGAAAACACTTATATGTCTGCACAAATTTGCATTTGTGTTAATATTGAGTTCTGGTGAGTGTGTATGTGTAGGGGTAGTTTACAAATGTGTAAACCTGTGTGCTTTGTCTATGTATGAATGTGTGCATGTGCATTCATTTGTATGTATTTACATTTGTAGGTTTGATTATTTCTGTGTGCAAACTCCACACAGAAAGGACCCGGACCACCCCACCTGGGAACCCAGGACCTTCTTGCTGTGAGGCATACATTTTAATCAACAGCTTTAGCCTGGTCAGGGTCTCTATGTGTCTTGTTCAGAAAGGAATCCATGGGAAAGGGCACCAATCTATTGCAAGGCTTCAGGTCATCACATCTTTATGCATCGCTAATCATGTCTGTGTAGAAACTCAGCTTGAGATTCAAACACGTATCTCAGAAGTAGTGGGCACAGAGAAAACCCCACCATTCCTAATACAGTGGAACCTTGAGTTGTGAATGGTTTTCTATCTGAACTATTTTTGTTTTGTGCCAGATTATCCCATTCGTCAACTTAATATTGCTTCAGGTTTGAATGACCTGATTTATAAGGTAACTTATGTAGCGGACTATGTAGAGAGTAAGACAGCAAGGCAACTCGATAGATCTTAGAACACACCATATGTACACATTGAAAACAAATTGAACATTTTTCTGGTGTTTTCTTTATTTTTTACAAAGTTTAACTTCAAAATGACTGAAAAAGAAGGTGTGTGGTGAGAAAATGAGAAAATGAATGTATAATGGAGTATGGTAGATCACACGTACTGAACTGAAATGGGATGTGTGTTGTTTATTATTGTTTATTAAAGGTAATTTAAGATTGTGTTGTGTTTGTTCAGGCCCAATCAATTTCTAACAGGAGTACAAAATAATGCAGGGACCCTGACCAGGCTAAAGCTGGCGATAAAGAATTTAATGTATTTATGCAGCAGTCAGTAGTGGATTCTCACATGGCCTTGGAGTTCCTCCACTACTCCTGCTCCAACTAGACCCAGCAATGGGATTTTCTTAAGCATCAGCAACAAATGACCTTCCCTCTCTCAGACACAGCCAAAGGTGTCTGTCAAACATCTGGCCAGGCTGGTAGCACCACTGAGGCTCGAACATTAATCTTAACCCTGCTGTGGTACAGAGCTGGCAAAATAAACTGAATGCTATTTTTGAATCTTCAATTTCTAGATAGTTTTGACATTAACATAATGGCAGAGAGAGAGAGAGAGAGAGACAGAGAGCGAGATTAAAAGTGTCGATAAATACGCAGCAGTGATGGAGTGCGAGTGTTGAGTGTGTGTATTGACGTCTAGTCATAACCGTAGTCAGTCAGATCAATTTGGACGCTTGTGTAATGTCTGGCTCTCTGATTGCATCCTCCTACACACCACAAGTGTACTTAACTCGATTACTCAGCCTCATGCATGCATTCATTCACACACAACACAAAAGCAAACACACACAGAGTAAAACCACACACACAGAGAAAAATCACACACGTACACACACACACAACACAGTGGCAAATACACACCACAAACACACACATACACACAACACACCACACAAACGCACACACACACAAACACATAAAAACCACCCACACAGAGAAAAATCACACACACACACAGAAAAAACTACACACACCACAAATGAAAACACACAGACACGCATACAAACACATAACACACACAAAAAAGCTACACACCACAAATGCACACACACACATAACATACACAAAAAAGCTACACACACCACAAATGCACACACACACATAACATACACAAAAAAGC
>JAYDZG010000005.1:7650409-7662946 GCA_034509265.1 Microcambeva bendego | reverse complement strand
TCTTTAGCCCAGACGAGACGCTTCTGACGCTGTCTCTTGTTCAAGAGTGGCTTGACACAAGGAATGCGAAAGCTGAAACCCATGTCTTGCATATGTCTGTGCATGGTGGTTCTTGAAGCACTGACAGGGGAGCCTGGGTGACCAAAAAGGAAATCAGTTCCTCATCATTAGAAAAACATAGTGTCATGGGTACTGTGAAATGAGGGATCGGGCCCCTACTATAAGCCGGCCATCTACTGTGATGATGGATATTGGAGTCGAAAGCAGCTAAGTATTGAGGCCCAGTCTCTCAACTAGGGCCAGATCAAAAAATTGTCAACAGCCCCCAAGTTGATGCATACTTTAAGCAAGGTGGAATTCGCCCCCATTGTAAAAGGCCACGGTCAAGGATAGTCACTCGACTCACTCTTAGTTCCCTAGCCTGAGAGCGAGGGATAGCTGAAAGGTATAGCTGAGTGAGATAGCTGAGGCCAACCCTGTGGGTGCACTGGGGTTGGATACAGCCTTGATGCCACCCAATTGCATGGGTTCTGAGTCCGCAGGTGACTCTTATCCCCGCAGCCATGATAAAAAATGGCCTTAAAAGACTCCTCATTCCACCCTGCCACTATGTTCTTGAATTAAATGACATAGTCTGCCACCAAACGTCCACTCTGTTAGTAAGAGTAACCAGGGTCCTGCCTCCCGACCATCCTGGGGGTTGAAAAATGTCTTGCGGATTGAAGAGGCAAACACACACTCCGTAGAGCACTCCACAGAGTTTTGTTCCCAGTGGGCGGTGTCTCACTTTAGGGCCCTCCCTGTAAACAGGGAGATTATGAACGCCACCGTAGAGAGCTCTGTAGGGAAGCGGGGGGGAGCGTTTCTGCAAAATAAAACCTGCAATGTTACACGTTTCTCGGCAAGAGGGATCGCCATGCAGGTTGGGGTCAGGTGACATCATACCCTGGTACAACCAACATGATTTGGAGCCCGTTCCAGTCTGCTGACATAATTTTGAAGCAGTTCAGCATGTTTCCTCCGAAAATAAGAGGTTTGATCGCACAAACTTCCATTCCACTCTTGCACTGCAGAATATTTGTCAGTAGATAAAGGCTTTTTTTCTGGCCACTCTTCCATAAAGCCCAGCTCTATGCAGTGTACGGCATATTGTGGTCAAATGGCTCTCCACCCTTTTCTGACTGAGGACAATTTCATTTAACTTCCCCAACTTAGAATACTTTGTGCAGCTGCATCACATGCAATTCAGATTAAAAAGCATTTTAACAGGTTGTAATGTAACAAAATAGATAAAAAGCCAAGGGTGTGAATACTTTTGCAAGGCACTGTATCACTACTCTTCATGTTGGTGTGTAACGCCCATCGGTGATGATGCCGCCTGATTCTCAAAAACCGGTGGAAACAGTTCTCTAAAGAACACCAAGGTTCAAAGGAACCCAAACAAAATCAGTACAATAAAAGCTGCCAGTGAAGCGCTGGGCCAGCTTATTGATGGCCAGCTTATTGATGCCCAGCTTATTGATGGCCAGTTCATGTATGCCCAGAGTCGTCCCTTCGTGGAAACAAATAAATATGGATGCCAGAAACCACTGGTGCGGAACACAAAGAGAAGTTAGCAACGGTTGATGTTGATTAGGGTGTGGTAGTGCTCAGCTGAAAGTGGGTTCCGGATTGTTGCCAACATAAGCGCCAAACTGCGAGGTGAAAAGAACAGAGAGACATTAGACACATATTTTCAATTTGTTTAAATGTTAACAAGTATAATTTAATTGCTAATTCTGGCTTTTCAGGGACCATTGAACCATATTTAATAGTTGGTAGGTTAACGGGTTATGCAACCCATTGTTTTGAATAGCCTAAAGCTAACTGTGCCATAATAACTATGTCTAAATAGTGTGTCAAAATAACCTGCCTCAAGTAGCTACCTAAGTAGGCAGTAGGCTTTGTGGCAGCGCTATCTTTCTACCCCTAAAACATCTCATTAAGATTATTAAAATACATACAAGATGCCAATGGCTTATTCAAGACAGATGTTGTAAGACATCTGCAGCCATTACTGCCTGAGAACCGTGGCATGTCTGACCAGTGAGGTGGAAAGCAAGACCTATCCCAGTCCCAGAGGGAAAGCCATAGATCACTGAGCCTCATTAGCACCATACAGCCCCCTGATAGATGGTGCTAAGAGATGTCACGGCAAACTCCTTTTCCGGGCAATGAGTGTGAATAAAGGAAAGTGGAATTACAAAGATTATAGCTGTGCCAGAGGCTCTGCTTTGAAAAACCATCTTTCAGTGCTTAGTAGTCATTTTAATAATGAAATAGTACCTTCACTTCCTTTATTTCATTCACAGAGTACATTTATCAGGCGAGCTTTTCAGCCCTGCTGCAGAACAAGTGGATGTGAAGGCATTGTTGAGCACAGAACCTGATCCTCTCCCTCTTTAAATAATTAATTGTTTCTTTAGTTTATTTTAACCCCACCTTTACAGTTTCCTAACTTACAGCTCGCATATTGATTCATCGAAAATTAATCACCGATTCGACTCATGGCACATGCACGCCAAAGTTTATGTCAGTGGAAAAGGAGTATCAGAGTCCTGACCTCAACCTCAATTAGTACAACTTGAGAGTTGTGTCATATGAACTTGGCATAACAACTTCGGGTGTCAGATGGTCAGTTGTCTACATATTTTGAATGGTCAGTCCTTCCTAAATTTCAAAATAATTGTCCGTCTGTCTATCTGTCTATCGATCCATCCATCCATCCATCCATCCAACCAACCAACCAACCAACCAACCAACAGCTTTGCTACCTGAAGAATTTACTGTATTGCTGCCAAAACTGACAAGTGATTTGTGTTGTTTACTCATGCGGATGCCATGACAACACAAAATCTCTTGTCAAGTTCTAGGCAGTGAACTATTTTTTTGTGTTTGTGTGCTCTCACATGTGCTGCTCTTTTATATTTTAAAGTTCATCTGATTAAATTTTGAGACAGTTTACCGCTGCCATTCGCTGATATTTTCAAAGCGATGAACTGTGTGATATGACGCAGTAAAAGTGAACTGGACAGTCATAAATGTGTAATGTGTATTGTTAAACTAAAACCACAGCATTACAGAACATTCCTAATTTAGTATTCCTATGTCTACATTGAGGCACATTACTTTTTATGTAATACTGTACTTTTCCAACTTTCCAGAAAACTGATTTTCAGAGCCCCGAGCATCAGAACTGCCCCATGTGGATCTGTTAGAGAGGGTGTGATAGTTGTTTCACACAAACTTTATTGATGTTTTACAAGAAACTAAAGAAAGCAACAACAGTAACAAACACCAAGAACCGAGTCGTCTTCTGTTTCTTCTTATTAGCTTATTATTTTTTTTTTGCATTAAAAACTACGGCTGACATGATCCGATACTCAGTATTTGTATTGGCTGATACTGGTCCAAATCACAGGATCGAAATATCAGAAGGAAAAAAAAACATGTAATCCAACAGTGTTGTTTATTGCTAGCTAACATTTTAGCGTAGTCCTTAAATGTGTGTGTTTTGAGACTAAAATTAGCAGTTAGCTTAGAATTTAGCCAAGTTCATATGTCAGTGCAACAGAAAAGCTAATGGTTTACTTGTGCTCCTATTGATAAAACTGTATACTATTTACAATTGTAATACAATATAATAGTCTTACTGCAGAGAGATTGTCTCTGGGATCCATCCGGTTAGACAGTGGATGACGCTAAAATCTCCAAGCTCTCTTCCGGGATTCTGGACCACACTAAAGATACACACAGCATAAACAATGTCAAAATCTAATTTATTAACAATCATCACCTTGCTAGGGAATGAAGTATAAGATATCATTCAGAAGGTGCCAATATCAGGAATAGACAGTTCAGGTACAACATTATAACCACTGAAGGAAATATCACTTATTATCTCTTCATCACCGCAGCTGTTAGTATGTGAGATGTATAATGCAGTGAATTTTATCCTCAAAGTTGATGTTAGAAGCAGGGTAAATGAGCGTAGGAATTTGAGCGAGTTTGACCAGGGTCGGGGTGTTCCCGATCTGCAGTCATCAGTACTTGTCAAGGCTCCACTTTGTGTATAGTGAATTTTCTTCACCAGATTTTACGCTCATGTAGTTTAGCAATGATGGAAAGTCTGTCAGTCAAGGAACAGTCCAGAACAATGTAGTGACTGGAACGAGGGGAAATGAAGCTCTCTTGGGTGCAGTTCTGCCGAGAGGAACTGAAAATAAACACTGTGCCTAACGTTATTGTGTCAGGTTTATAGATCTAAATGACTCTGTGTCCGTTTTCTCATGTGTGTGTGCACCCTATTGCAATGTCTACTTCACTTTCCTGAAGAAACCAGATGGCTGATGCACTAATTGTGCCTCACGGGATGCTGCATTCAAGCAGTCCGGCAGCTATTAATTAACTGCACCATTTCACAGCTTCTCCTTGTGTCGTGCGATGACTCAAGTTGACTCGAACCTGAACGCTGTGATGTACCCAGACACAAGAGCTCTTTAAACAGAGTGGGTCTGATCAAAAACCTAGTTAGCTCTCTATATAGTCAGTATCTTACGTGCACTCCCAAGACTGAATTCTTAGATGTCTTAAATTGATGCCAAGTAAGGGATGAATGGATGAATGGATGGGTGGATGGGTGGGTGGATGGTTGGATGGATGGATGGATGGTTGGATGGATGGATGGATGGATAAATGGTTTGGTGGTATCATTTTATTGATCAATTTATTTTAAATAAAGTAAGTAAGGTTAAGCAAATGTACAGTGTGAATATATACAGTTGTCATATGATAATAATGCAGAAATAAGCAGCAGTAGTATATCTATTATTATAAACACCATTTACACAAATACAAGTATAAATATTGATTTTTGTACTTGTAATTTGTAAGGTGTACAAACGTAATTTGTTCAATCTTTGTCAGTGACATTTAACTGTTTTCAGAACATGGAGACGCCATATTACAAACTGGCATGTTGTGCCACCTCATCTTATTGGTTTGAATGTCATGAGGCTAATTGTGTTGGCTTAGTAAGTGAAAACTGATGTAATCTCTGGGTACAAGGCAGTAATTTGCCCCAAAAATAAGACATATTAGCATGTTTCATGTAAAAAGATACTTACTCTGTATGGGTTAGCTTAAGGATGGCCTTAGACAGCAGCATAGGCCAGAGTTCTGATTGGTTGGTGGTAGCCGGGAGCAACAGATTATTCTTTTCATCAAACGGTAATAAGTCATCGATAGTTATCTTCCTCCAGCAGCCCTGAGGCACAGTCATACCAAAAGTGAGAGCAAAGTGAGAAAAAAAAGTGAGAAAAGGTTTGTATGTTTTGATTCAGACAAAATTACAGGGACAAGGTGGCAGAGTGGTTAAGGCGATGGGCTGCTAATCCATTTTGCACTGCATGCATGGGTTCAAATTACATCCTCTTCGAGCAAGAAGACCTTTGTCAGGATGGTGGTAGTCTAGTTGGTAGAGATTTGCACTATCAACCAGAGATTAGCGGGTTCAAATCCAGGCTCTGCTATGGAGCCACTGTTGTGAGCTTGAACATGACCCTTAACTGTGTCTGCTCCACGGGTGCAGTACAATGTCTGACCCTGTGCTCTGAGCCCAGCTTCAAAACATGCTGGGATACTCAAATAAATAATTGTGTAAGAGCAAAAATTTTGAATTTATTTTATTTTCAAATTTAGCTACCACACAGAAATGTAATATATCACATGAATACAGAAGTGTAAAAAGTAACAAATTACATTTATTAGTCTTACTATAGTTTAGTAGTTTTTGTGTACTGTAGATTTCACAACCTGTACTTTTACTTAAGTTTCGTACAGGGAATTGTAATTTGTGACATTTTAAATAACATCCACTACAAAGTGTAAAACCTTGTAAATCTGGTAAACTGAGGTATGGTACTAAGTACTCTATTAGTAACATACCTTATTAGACTAAAATGAAATATTTCAAAAACCTGTGGTGACCTTTGAAAAAAAAATTTGGATTGTTAGGCTGTTGAGTGCCTGTTGAGCCAGCGCTTTATTATAGTGCCAATGGCTGTCCATGAGTCATGTGCCGGCTCAGAAGGCTTTCCACCGCTGCAATTCCGGCCACATCCACTGGGTGGCATGCCGGTTGCTAAGCAGCTGGCCGCTGGCTGCTCGCGAGCTGCATGTCAGCTCACGACATGCTCGGTGTTTACAGATCACATCCTGGCTGGCTTCTATTTAAAACATGATCTAGCTGCTGCGCCCTCGCCTCGCTAACATCAGCTCAGTGTGTCGTGCTTCAGGGTTCCTGGTGAGGTGTTCTTTTGTTTGAGCCAGCCAGTAATGGCTGGCTTAGTAAATAGAGCTCAGTCAATTACAGGCTAGGAGCCCACGAGGTAATTAGCTCCAAGTTGGCCAATGTCAGGTTCCCGGCCGGAGCGGCACCTCCACTGCCTCCGCCTATTCCCGCTGCGCCTCCAGCAGCCATGAAGCCTTGCCGGGATTGCCCGTTAACATCCCAGTGCTCTGACACTCTTGGTAGACACACCCTCCCCTGACCTTAGTGGGAAATTCTTTTTCCCTGGAGTTATTTTATTAATTATTGTTTTCTCTTTGCTTTTTCTGAAGGACAATCACTGTTGATCGAGCTGTAAGCCGTGAGTGCAGCGACACACCGGACTTCGGGTGGTCTGTGGCGCAACTATGGTAAAGAAACCACAAATTAAAGAACCAGTGGACACATTTTATGTAATTCATGTTAACCTCTTTAAATCGATCTACCAGCATGCACTGGGCATACTGGGCATCCCTTATAATCTGCCATAGTTCCCCGTCTAATGATTTAAACACTTCTGGGGCAAAATTACAAAAGATGATCTCACCATCCAGAAAAGCCTGATCACGTATTTCCCATAGATGTTAAACAAAGGTACGTGTCTTTCTGCCACTTTACACAGGGAGTAGATGTGTTCCCACGGTCTCCAAGAACTCGGGTTTGGATCCACAGAGCGGACACTGTCCTCGCTCACTTTGCAAATGATGCAGATCTCGCTGATGATAAATCGCATGATCTAAGATGATGAGATAAAGTGCAAGAAACAAATCAATACTTTTCTTAAAGTACTTTACGACTTCATTTACAGCTCTGCCCTACTGCCCGGTTTGGATCATACTGCATAATATCGGCAGCCAGTTAGCAGGAATTTAGTAACATTGATGTAGCAGAAACTTCAATTTATTTTACAGTGTGATAAAACATAATTGATTTCATTTCCAGAGACCACTAAAAGGAGGCAAAGTAACTTCCTCTTTACACTATCAAGGAAATGTCTAATGGCTAGCTAGATATGTTGCCAATGTTGGTTTTGTTTAATGTTTCCGTGACTTTATGAAAACCTTGTAATATAAACAAATGAAAATGTTTTATCTGCCATGACTGTATATATGTATACATCTGTTTACCTCACTACCTCACCACTTACCTCACTGGAAAGCAAGTGCTCATTGGCTGAAGTGAGATCAAATGTTGATTCATTTTCAACCACAACTGGGGCCTGGAAAACAAAAATGTAAAAAAAGTAGTAAAAAGTAGAAACATTTTGATACAAACTTAGTGAGCTCTCAACATATATGGCATTATTGGTGAAAATAAATTGCACCTCAGCTCACTTTCGGGTGGCACATCAAAGAATTAGCAAAGATTTCTAAACAAGCTTTCACTTCATCCTTTTGGGCTACTTCGACAAAAAGTGACTCCACCTATTAAAGCAAGCGTCTGTAATGTGCACTGTAGTGATGTTACACCCAAAAAATAAAATGTTGCGCCATCAGCTGTAGCATTTTTAACTTTAGTAAAATATGATTTATGGTTCTCAATCAACTTCAACTTTCAAAAGTTTAATGAAAAAAAAACATCCATTGGTCGAGCAACAGGAATGCCGAATGTTTATCTGGACAGTTGATGGATAAAAATGATAATGAACATTTTACCATTTGACATTTCCCAGGTTGGGGAAAATTACGTTTAATTAAAAGCTTGGACCTATAATTCTAGGGTTGTCAGCAGAAATTTAAAGTTAAAATTTAAAGAAGTGAGCAGATTTTACTGCTTGACTGTATATCAGGGATACTCATTAACTGATATTTTTAACCTCACTGAACAACCACTGATTTCCTTCCCAAATCGGGCCTCTCAGTTGTAAACAATTTCAGAGCCAGTCTGATAAGACAACAGGCTTTTGTTTGAAATCCATTTATTAAAAAAGCACTCTATCTCTCTCTCATGTATGAGTGCACGCTCTCAGTCACTTTCAAACATCTTTTTATCAGCGCTCTAACTGATTATGCTGACCTGCTGCAGTCTGAGCTCGGTGGAGTGCAATGCCCTATGAATGCCTGATTATGATCTGTTAACGGGCTCTCAAGGCTCCCTAATCAAATTTGAATTAAAAACTCGCACGCTCAAGGGGGAAGAGACTTCATTCTGTCGCCTGGGCCCGGCGCCGGCACGGAAATGAAAACGGGGACCGACCTCGATTCATTCCGTCAATTAGACTCCTCACACGTGAGCAAACCAGAGGTTGTTGTGCTGGTTGAACTCGATGCCCCCGGCTCGCCTCCTCTGCATTTGCTTTCTTGTGGTTTATCACTCGGTCGAACCGTGAGTCGTAATTTTGAGGCACTTAAACTCTTGAAGATGAAATTCGATTACAACGTAGGATCATGTGAGACCAGCAGAATGCATATCTCTTTATTAGGCACAGAAACAGAACTTGGGATGTTTCACACTAATACATGATCATGAATTTAGAGCACATAGCTGAATAGGCAGAGAACCAATGGGACTGAAGTACATGATTGTTTTTTAAAATTAGGAAAAGGGAAGAAAGAACCAAAGATTCTATGCAACTAGGCCTGTCATGATTCTGACATTTGACCATTTCATGAGCATCACTTACCACTTAACAAGGTTTTGTCCCATACCACAGTCCAGTGTGCAATTTGTAACACTATCGTTATAACTAAGACAATTAATGGGACACTGCTACAGTTTCAAACAGAACATAATTAATAATCATAATCTTTTTTTTTTACTTTTTATAGCACCTTGATGGTTTCCTGACTACTGGTTACTGATTATGCATTACATTTGACAACATCTTTATACTTTTCTGTTACTATTTGAAAATGATTCATTTGAATACACCCACCCTAAGGTACAAAAATAAAAAAAAAAATCCAGATGAGTTTGTGGTAAGAAAATGTCAACAAAATTGTCATTTTATCGTAGCACCATCAAAAACAAGTCGAACATAAATTGCAAACTGCTTTCCTCTGTCAAGAGTTTTACAATACTATATATTTTCCAAAATGAATGCTCTAAAATCAGCTTCTTAAAACTCAACAGCTGTTCAATGCAGATGACATTGGATTTCTTTTTTGTGCAGCAGCCTAATTTAAGCCCTTGTCATTTTAAGGTTTGCTTGACTTTAGACTGTGATACTAATACAGTAGCAGATAGTGATGTTAGGCTTAATTTTGAAGGTTTTAAATTACATTCATTCTTTTATTTTTAACTGTTTTGGTAGGTAATTTAATTTATGTATCCATTGATTGTTTTACCTGCTCTTATTTTGATTATGGGTTTGATTTATTGAGTAAAAGGTGTGAAACACACCGAAGAGGTCTTTGGAATTATGGAAGGAAACTTACTTACACAGGGGAAACCCACATTGTAATCTAGTGCAGAGTGCCATTTAGCTTTCTAGCTGAATTATTCTTGGTACTATATGTTGTGCACTACCTGGTAAGTTGGCAAGATTCAAAAACCTTTGTTTGGCTGACACATACCTTGTTCACTATAAACTCGGACGGACGTTTCCAAATGTGAACTTTTAAAGATGCAGGCATCTCAACCCTTCCTTCTGGGTCTTCAAAGAATTGCTACGAAAAAATCAATGCAGCATTTATTCATAATTCACTGCACACAATTTTTAGATCGCAAAGCATATGAAGTTAGATATTATTGTTCATTTATTTTGTTGTTGTCCTGTTTACCACTACATTTCATTTAGAAATAAATGCTGTGTATTTACCCCGTTCCACCACATTCCTAACATGCTCAACTGGGACAATGAACTCAGTGCCATGTGCTTGAAACCGGTTTAAGATTACTTGTGCATGACATTTCATAGTGTTATGTTGCTTACAGAGATGAGTCCGAGTCAAGACACGATTCAATATAATGTACAAAAGCATATATTACAAATGTAGCATAGAAATAAGCAAATACTATGCTTACTATGTGCATCAGTGAGCCTTGGCTGTCCATGACCCTGTCTCTGGTTAATCACTACTCCTTCCTTGGACCACTTTTGATAGATACTGACCATTGCAGATCATGAATACTCCACAAGAGCTGCAGTTTTGGTTATGTTCTGACCCAGTTGTATATCAATCATACTATGGCCATTGTCACCCAATATTCAGGTAATGGAGAATTCACAGGCCTTAATAGTGGTCAAAAAAGCCACACATTGTCATGCCACGGTAGTGTTTGAGTGTTTCAGGTACAGCTGTGTTGTTGGGTTATTAATATATATATATATATATATATATACTGTACTGGTTTCTTTATTAGGAACACATGGTAGTGCTTATTGTTGATATACAGTTAGATACAGTTAGAGTTCTTTTATCACTGAATACTGCTAACTTCATATGTTTTAGCTGGACCACTATTTGATTGAGGTTTAAAATCCCAACAACACTGTAAGAAAGTAAGTAAGTAAAATGTATTTATAAATCACTTTTCACAGACAGTAGCCACAAAGTGCTTTACGAAAACATTTTAGGCATAAAAACACATAAGACACACAAATGCATAACCGTGTACCTAAACACTGTACATTATTCAAAGGAATGCTTAAAGACACGTTTTCTTAATTTTCTTAATATATTCTTTTGAATCTATCTTTAGTCAGAAATGAGGAGCTAGGTACATGGGAGCCTGACCATGCAATGCTCTATAACTAAGAATATAATTTAAAATTTTATCCTTTGCTCCACAGGGAGCCAATGCAAATATATCGTCACTGCCACACTTGATACACACAGCAGTACAACATACATCCACGTTAGTAATGTAATGTAAAAACATCACAAACGCTCATCCAGCCAAATCACATCTGATCAGACGAGGTCCTTTTTGATTAACTAATAGAATTGGGGGCAGCAACAAATGTGCTACAGTCCATACTGCAGTCTATATTAATTCTATACCCACAACCAGTGGTGCTATTCATACTTACACTGACTGGACTCTTCCTGGTCTTAACATCCTTGGATCCTCTTACTGCTTCCCATTTCTCTGCATTGACTTCAGTGTCGTTCCATTCAGGCCAGATAGGAAAGCAGGTTCTCCTCAGTTCAGCAAGAACCTCAGATGAACCGACCACTAGTGAGGATACCCTAGAGTCAAAGCATTATTATTTACTGTCACATTTGGCTGATTGTCGCTATTTTATGATAAATGTACATAAATTCATGTAAATTCAGTATTCTGTATTCAGATTGGGGACCAGCATTGCATCTTGGACATTATCATGTATGTACAGACACCCAGCTGATCAAATTAAATGAATGTTCCGTCCCAGAATTGCAATACCCTCTGCCAAAAACTAGTTACAAAGAAACTCCAATTCCAGTGTCTTCAGCTGTTTTTCCATCACTGCAGGCGACAGTACATTGTTTACAGAATCAGAATTTGATGTGCGTTTTCAATCACGCTCTTCTTCAGAGTCTGACCAAATGGGCTGCAGCTCAAATGTTATCTAAAAGTCATCCATTTCATTTGTTTCTCATTCTGTATAAGCACAAAAACAAAAGCATCCCTCAATACGCATCAGCGGAGTGATACAGTTGGTGTGAAAATGCTATGCTGTTATCACGAAATATCAGAACGGCAAGAGCACTTCTCAACCAATCTGATTGTAAGGTCAAAGGTAAATCATTATAACATATATGTTTCTTGAATTTATCTAGATGTAATTTAAAGATAAATAAAATACCTATAATACAATGTGTGTACATACATAACTTTATTTTTACATGGCATTATATACAGTAGTATGTGTAACCATGCTTACCTTTGTTTGATAGCCATGTTTAGCATTATCAGCTCTGTTTAGCTCTCTCTGTATGGTTTTGTTTAGTATGTTAACCTCTTAATTAGGTTTAGAATAGTTGAGTCTGAATGTTGTTTTCAAGGTCTGAAACTCCAAGTTGGCTGTCCAGCCTTTTCCTGAGGAGTTGCTTCGATCTGGCCATTAGACCATAAAGGCCTGACTGGTGGAGTGCCGCAGAAATGGTTGTCCTTCTGGAATGTTCTCCTATATCCACAGAGCAATGCCAAAGTTCTGAGTGAACCTTGGGTTCTTGGTCACCTCCCTGACTTCTACCAAATTCAAAAAAGACACTTTCCTGTACCCTTACCCAGATCTATGC
>JAYDZG010000005.1:7578955-7594603 GCA_034509265.1 Microcambeva bendego | reverse complement strand
GGTAATCTTGCAAGTCAATAACTGCTTTGTTACTCTTATAATAATATCAAGTTAGATATTTTGTAGGAAAGGCCACGTAAAACTGTTAACATTAACTACAAAGTTAAGTCACCAGGACAATGGTAATTTTGTGGATTAGCTGTTACACACTGGACTGATTTTGTCTTAACTGAAAGAAGCTTTGACTAAAGCATTAGCCAAATATGTCCATATTAACATAGATTGTGAGTTCTAGTTAACATCTTAGTGCAGCTAACATGATGATGATTTAATAGTTTAAAACAAATTAAAGTTACCAGGGTCCTTCAAAAAGTTTCCACAATGTCTTTTAAATTTCAAAAATGAAATGTCACTTTTTGACATTGTCAGCTTCCTTTGTTGTGTTTTTTTTTTTTTTACCAGAATCATAATTTTGAATTTTGTATTTATTTACATGCTTTTTCTCTTGATTTCTAGCAAAGTCAATTTGTCTTGGGCTTCTGGGGATCCATGATTGGATTCAAGGAGATTATGTTGCTGCTCAGGCCTCTTCCAACATGTGTGCAGTTCTTCTTTTCACCCATGCACTCTGCACAGACGCTTCTATCTGCTAATCAGGATACTTACATTGCATTTAAAGACCCCAGCCTGATACTCTGGTCATCCCTCCCTGCCGGAACTACTAATCATGTCTGCTTAATGGTGCCCAGCTGACCGTTAGCAACTTTGAGTTTGGAATCGAGTTAAGAATCTCGGTGCTGGTGTGCTAGCATAATTTTCCCTTGTCACACCATTTTGATGGCTTCAGCATTGAGCCAATAGTCACCGGTGCAACCCCTAATGCTTCTTTGAGTGACCCAAAAAGGCGCATCAGATGGCGTTAAATAAGACTCTAAGCTCTCTGACATGACCGATTACTACTCTCCCCATCCTCACTGCTTCTAACCAAAATGTAAAAGAATGGAAACTTTTTAAAGATCCCTCATAGACTTATAGACAAACTTTTTTTCAAACCAGCCTGTATTTTGTGGTACTTCCTGAAGGTTGTGACCTTAACTACAACTTTGCTTTGCTTCTATGTCCTGTTCTTCAGTATTAAACAAAGGTATCAAGCCATAAATACAAAGTCACAATTAAAGTTCATATTTTCTGTTCCATATTCACGAAGACAGTTATACTGAAGACTCTGGAGCATCAAACTGGTATTTGTTCTCTTAGTCTAATAGTAATCCATGTATGCAAGAGGGTCCTGGAACAGCAACAAGTGCAACTGTGTCTGAGAAAATCTCACAACCAGAGATTCAATTTTTTGCAACATCTGTTATCTCTTAAAAAAGTAAATTGCAAGAAAATTCCAAATATCTAAGTAAATAAAAACTAGTGGGAGCCGGCCATGATGTGAATCCTGAGCACCTGCTCTCACAGTGTAAATGAGCTCTGTTTTGGAGCATAGTTCATGTCCCGGGAAGTGTTTGGTCTTTCATCAAAGGCAGGGGATCCGTGGATTGACCCGGTCGAATGCAAGTCTCTGAACGGTGAGGGTGGAGTGAGCAGATTAAGTTTGCTTTGTGCCAACACTTCTTCTCCACCCACCTCTTCTTCGTCCTCCTCTTGTACGGTGCTGTCGTAAAGGAAGCCATGGAAAAGGTCAAGAGCCTCCATTTCAGAACCATCCTCAGACATCATCTCCCCCTGTAGGGGCAGAGGTAGCCTATTGTCTAAAGGATTATACCCAGGGCTCAATCTGTTGCCCATCATTTCATCAAAAATGCTCACGTTAGAGCTTAGAGTATCCACTTGGCCCATGTCAAGATGGTCAGAGGTATAATCCGACAGATGAGCAGGTGTATAGGAGGCTTGCTCCCTTCCGTCCTGTGTCGCTCCACGTGGGTTGCCATCGTCACCCTCCTCGCCAAGGTTGTAGACACCCTTGTTGGATTGAGAGTCGCTGTGGTCTGTGTCAGGGGTGAAGTCGTATTCGTGTTTCCGGGCTTGCGAGGCGTTAGTTAAGGGCCGGATGACCGCCGTCTGACTCTGGCCGACCGCTTGCCTCCTCACATGCACAGACAGTCTGTGGAACACACTCGACCCCCTCCCCTGGGGCCGGGCACCTGATTCAGACCATGACACAGACTTTCCATTAGGACTATGAACGAGACAGAGACCCAGCATTAATCCAGCGGGGAAAGGGCCAACACAGACACACAGAACAACAGCACATCAGTATATCGTCAATCGCCCAGCACAGCATCCTTAATAAAACTTAAATGTATAATCATTTCTATGGGTTAGTTCTTGTTGCATTAACTTTTAGTTTCAAGAAAAAAAGCTTGTGAACTCCCAAAAATTACCTTGAAATGTATTACTTTATGAAAAAGTCATAATAGCAGACACATTGTTTTTTAATGACTTCAGGCTTTATGAGGGCATTGCTTAGACCGTTGCTAAAGACTATGTGAAACAATCAAGTAAAATGAATTATAGATAATATCATGCCACTTGTTTTTTAGTTAAAGTCACTTAGGGCCCTATTTTAGCAATATTTGGTGAGCCGCTAACCACGCACCATCCAGCTTAATTTAGTGGCATGCTTAATTTAGTCTTTTAATTATATGTGGGTGTGTTTTGGGCGTAACGAGCTATAAACCATTAAGTGTGTCACTTGCCATTCCCTTTAAGAGCCCGGTGCAGTTTGAATTTGGCAGATTTGCTATTTTAGCGGTGTAGCTACTTGAACTTGGACAACACATCTCAGCAGAGGAAACTGACCTGCTTTTTCATGCTGTGATAGTGCGTGAGCACTTCAGGGATGGAGAATTGAGAACTCAGTAATCAAATAACTGATAAGTGAGCATCTTAAAATGTCCAAATACAATATGATTGTGCACCAGAAAAACATTCCTGACTTTTAATGCTCCTTATATAAACACTTGGTCTCTTTATCAAACATTTCATTACTTACCACGCAACAGGTGACTCCTATGCAGGCTGAGTTTCACTTTCACAATCTCTTACAATGCATGCTTTGGTGTGCTTTTGATTGAAAGCCATTTCACGTACTATTGTAGGCATGGTAAACGATGTAATCAGCAGGTCTTTCATCTATAGCCACTGTGCTCTAACAGAATTATGTAAAATAAAGTTATTTATTATTAATAAACTTTATTGCTGATGTAACAGGGACGTGCTATGGGTTTGTGCACTGCTGCATGTCCAAGTCTGCATAACAAGAGTGGGTGGATGCGCTTTAGGCACACCCCAATGTTGACAATTGACTGTCGAGATAGCAATGAACATCTCATGTCGAGATAGCAATGAACATTTTCAGTCAGTAGCACACCTATGTTTTCCATTTCCAAGATTGGAATATGGCAGTAATTTACCTAAACATCTCATTTTGAGGTGTATATTCAACCATAAGCTCATGTGCCGTTGCTATTTTAATGACACAGATGCAAGGCGTGATCGTGGGGTGTAAGATAGCAATGAGCATCGCAACAAGCTTTGCTGAGGGTATAAGAAAGGGCCCTGAATCGGGAACAAGCAAAGCTTAATACTATGAAGACATGAAACATATTTTTTTGTAATAATTTGGCCCTTGTTAGACTCGCTCAAATCCTTACACTCGCCTATTGTTCCTGCTTCTTACATAGACTTTGAGGATAAAATGTTCAATTGCTCTGAAATATATCCCACCCACTAACAGATGCCAGGATGAAGAGATGATTGGTGCTTTTCAATTCATCTTTTGGTGGTCATAAAGTTATTCTTGGTCGGCATATAAAGGGATCAGCCTGGGTTTCCACAGTTTAGAGTAGTATTTTGTCATGTCTGAGATTTAGTGCCTTCTGAGTGCTCAAAGAAGTTTTAGGTTAAGAAGATTTTTATATGTTATGTCCAAGCAGGGGCTATAGAAATGTGATGTCATTTGTTTTTGAAATTCTTAATAAATCGTTATTAAGGAGAGAAAGAAACATTGAAATGTGTTAATAGTTTAGGCAGAATAATGCCTGTCATTTTGATCGAAGGATAGAACTAATTTAGTAAATCAAGGTAATTCAACAGGGTTCACTTGTTTTTTTCATGCAACTGTATTATTTAAACAAAGCATTCCAATAAAACAGGGTTACACATGCTTGGGACTTGGTTCATAATGGCTTGTTGGGGGAACATAATGAATGTCAGATGGCTTAATGCCATCCCCTCCCTGCACTGCTCCGTTTGCACTAGATTGTGCAGTAATGAACAGAGGGCTTGGTGGAATTTCCCTCAACAGTTTCAGATCCCTGTGACACAACTCCTGCCAAGGTTTAGCACTGTGCACTCATCAAGCAGTGAACAGTGCTGTAATCAAGTTAGTAAAGACAGTGTAGTGGCAGAGAGAGGCCTCGGTTCTGAAATCTGAGGAAGCAGGGCAGAGACTAAAGGAGCATAATTTTTAATAACTGGGTTAATCTTTTTTATTTCTCAATAAAGACAAGGGAGGACGGAGATGGGGGCGGCAGAGAATTGGGTTAATATCAGGAGGAGGGTTACGCGGGAGGGTGGTTTGATGGAAATTAGGTTTTGGAAAAAAGCTCAGGACAGACATAGGACAGCTGTGTGGTTCCTGGTGCTAACAAAACACTACATACATACTCCAGTTTGCGGCGAGAAGAAAAACACAGCAGAGCTAGCATCAGAGAGAAGATCAGAATAGACACATATGCTACAGTAGAATGGATGTTATTAGTGTAACCTAGATTTATTGCATTGATATGATGCAGTAAAAGATAATAATTTACTATGTGATGGATTTTGGTGCATAGATTACCCTTGGTCTTTCCCTTGGAACATTACATATCTGTCAAACCAGAGCTAGAACATATGAAAGCAGCTTGTAGCTCATAATGTGAGAAATAATTGCCAAATTGTTCTTGCCAAAAACCATGGGCCGCCTTGCTAACACAATAAAATCTGCTGCAGTCCAGTGTTTTTCAATTGTAGAAAGATTCAACTAGAGCCTTACTTGGCCTTTTCATCTTATAATGTGCAAATTGTTTAAACTAAAGCTGTGATAGCCATAGAATGGTAATAATACACTGTCAAGTCACATTATTATGACCAATTCCTTCTTTCATGCCTGGTGTGTAGCTCATGAAGGAAGGCACGTTTTGTGTGCTGGCTTGATGGCACTCCAGTTTGGGTGTGATCCCATCCTTGCAGATCACCGCCAGCATAAGTCTATAGTGCTGTAGACAAGGCACTTGCCCCCTAATGTCCCAGACTTCGATGGTGATGTTTACTCTATGGATCCTCTTTGTGGATCTGTGGGATGCACTGCTGTCTGCATGGCTCCAGATACATGTGATAATACACTGTCACATTATTATGACCTTGCACATCACCTACATATGTGCTGGCTTTCTTTCCTTGGGTGGAGGGAATCGTGTAGGGACACAATGTTCAAAATTGCTTGAAAGAGCATGACCAAGACTTTCCAAGTACTACCCTGGCCCCCTAATTCCCCAGACTTGTATCCCTTGAGCATCTGTGGGACCACCTCATTCATCTTGATGGCTTTATAGATCCTACACAATAATATTCCTAATTGGATGCACTGCAGTCATCATGGCTCCTGATACCTGTGACAACATACCAGGACCTTATTGAGTTAGATATTAACTGGTAGTCGCAATAATGGGACTCAACTGGGTACAAGTTGGAACAACCTGTGTTAATTAAAATGGGTTAATATTTTGTTTGGTCTATCAACAAACCTGCAAATTATTTTGTCAACTTTTTTATATTGGTCAGGGTTATAGGAAACTGTCGGCTCAGGACAGAAATACCATGGATAGGGCAGCATGAGCAGGTGGCATGGTAGGCAACTTGCAATAGAAGAGCCTCAAGAGTAATTATGGGTGAGAATTGGTGAGAACTACACTGACACTGAAATGCAGCATTCATTTTATGTCCTGATAGACCGAATAGCTGTGTAATTGCCTGTCTCCTGAGCAAGTGATTTGTGATAGGATACATTGACATCACTCACTTGGTGCCGCTGCTGTTGGCGTTGTTCTTCTTCCTACGGAACATGTTGAGGAAGCTGTTGCTCTGGCAGGCAGCGGCTGACTTTCCATCTCCCACATGCATGCGCACCACATCCGAGGTCGTGAAGGCACTCCTCACGTTCCGTTCGGGCTTGGCGATGATGATGTACATCTTTGGTGTGAACATGCAGCCCAGGGCCACAGTGACACTCAGGCTAACCGAGAACGAGGTGGTGATGATCTTGTAATTGGAGCCGAAGTAAATAGGCACGAAGGCCAGCCAAATGATGCACGTGGTATACATTGTAAACGCGATATATTTGGCCTCATTGAAGTTGGCCGGCACATTGCGCGTCTTGAAGGCGTAGTAGGTGCAGCTCAGGATGAGCAGACCATTGTAGCCCAATGGTGCCACCATGCCGACGTTGCTGGTGTTACAGATAAGGTAGGCTTCCCTTATGCTGGGGTAGCTCTTTATAGGCTCAGGTGGCTCCAGCACTATAAGTACGACCTCCAACGTTAACTGCAAGCTGATAAGGACGAATGCGATTACCACTTGTGCCCAGGCACTCATGAAACGTGGCTTCCTTGTGCAGATTTTCTTTTTGCTTCCGGCCAGGATGCGAGCGATACGATTGGTTTTTGTGACCAGCGCGGAGTAGCACATTGCTGATGACAGGCCTACAAGAAGGCGCTGCAGGTAACACGAGATTACTGTGGGTCGTGCGATCAGAGTGAAAGGGCAGATGTAACCCATGAAGATGCCCGCCAGGATAATGTAGCACAGCTCACGACTCGAGGACTTAACCACTGGAGTGTCCCGGTACTGAATGAAGACAAAGGTGACAAAAAAAGTCACTAGGATGCCCAGGCAGGAAAAGACAACAGCAACAATGGATTCAATGCTGCTCCACTCAAGGTGATTTAGGGCAAGCGGTTGGCACCCTGTGAGAGAGAGAGAGAGAGAGAGAGAGAGAGAGAGAAGTACATTTATATTTTTACCAGACGCTTTGATCCATAGTGAAAAGGGTTTAAATGACTCCTCAAGAAATTCAAGTACTTTGATTCCTAAAAATAATTGATTCAAATGCTTGGATCGAACCATAGTTTAATCCATCCAACTATATACAGCTTACAGTGTACATAGTGAACAGACAACTTTTACTTTTGTATTATTTGTTTATGCTGTGGGTGAAGCCAAGGGCACATACAAAAACACATAGCAACACTTAAACTGTGTACTTTTCACATACTGTACAGTTCAATGAATGCTATGTTTACTACATTTGAATGTACATTTTTTTGGCATTAAGCAGATGCCTTTGTCCAAAGCTACGTAATTTGCAACCACCACGTTTTTTGAAGATGGAGGCCACATACAAACGCCAAATCTACCTCATCTGGGAAATACAATCCTAACAGAAGTTTTTATTGCCTCAAAATGCCTAAAAGCCTCAACAGTGGAAGTTCCTGTTATGCATGAACTGTAGCAAGGCAAGGCATACAAATGTGCAGTCTGTTTTATAACATGTCTTATTTAATCCTATATGTTTTTGCTCTTTATTGAAACAATAGTAATTCTTATCCTATTACTCAATTTACTTGCTTGTACAATTGATAGAATCCTTGATACCAAAAATAAGCTATAGCTGCACCCCTAAAAGTGACATTGCCTAAGCTATTAAGAGTTGAAGGCCTTGCTCAAGAGCCCAACAGTGGCAACCTGCCAGTTGGTGGTGGCGTATGAAACAATGACATTTTGCTTTCTGGTCCAGTACCTTAACTACTAGGCTACAACTGCCCTTCAAAAGTAAGAGAATGGGAAACATAACCAGAAAGAGAGAATGACTAAGACTAATTAAAGGAAGATGAATATGTATTTCTGTGCTCACTGGCACAGTAAAAATAATGAAGATTTATGAAAATACTTGTGGTTTTGCTTTACAGAAAGTGATCCAAATCCTATTTACCATCTGTGGACCCATTTGTTTTTTGCATCTTTATTATTTCCTCTACACTTTTATAGGGCACTATATATCCACAGTGTACCTTTTATCTTTCCTTCTTATGCTAGCACACTGTTACAGCTGCTTTTATTTATCATAGTGAGCCGTGTTTCTGGCATTTTCCTTCTGGGTATCATTAAGAATCTAAATTCAACATTGCCTAGTTTTCTCAACGTTTCTGCCCAGAGCTATTGAAAAAAACATCTTTGAGATTATAGGGACAGACAAAGAAAAATATTGTAGATTATTTCTGGCAGGGAACAGTTAAATTTAGCTTGATAAGGTGTTTTGTAGAAAACAAAAACTGATTGATAGATTGGAGTAATAAGACTCCATGCAGACAGACAGGTGTACCACATATTGTACATATTGTGGCATGAATAAAATGCTGAGCAGGTTTAGTGGAGTTCAGTATTGAATTAAGATCTGAATAGTAAAAGATCTTATTACCTTTGAAATGAGTCGAGGAACAAAGGGCAGGAACTTTATTCCCAAAGACTGCTCAATTATCAAGTGTTTTAAGTTTTTTTTACATCATCCAGTGTATGCTCCCAAGAAGAGGGCTGTTGATTTCCAGATATCTTGTTGTATCAAGTTGTCTACCAAGGTGCTCTAACTCTAAGCGATAGTCTTACTAAATAATGATGAAGCAACCGATGCTTCCCTAACTGTGAAGCCAAACAAATAATTCTCCTCACTCCTCAAAATTACAAAAATGACAGACAAAAAAACCAAGGAATGTAAAAACTCTTATTGATTTTTAATTTGTCTGAAGGAGTAAAAGTCACATTACAGTTTGGTAAAAGCAGGGAGACTGAACTAGCATGCTAGCAGGTTGTGCCACCTCAGCCTAATGGTTTGAGTGGCCAGAGGTTAACTATGATGAGATGAGATGAGATAGAACTAAGCATACCATGCATATTGACTTAGCTTGTAGTGACATAATCACCATAATGAACAACCTGCCTTTTAGACTGCTGCTTAACTTAAACAGTAGGCAGCAAGACCCCATGAATGTCCTGTTATTAAGGAGGGACAGTGTTATCGTAATGAGTGGCGTTGTCCATGTATTTGTTCGATATAAACTTATGAACTGATTAACCTTGTGTAATAAGTAACCGTTTCCTGTCATAAATGTAAACAAAAGTGTAAGACATGATGTTAAAATCCTAATGAACAAACAAACAATTCATCTTTGTAGAGCTCTCTTGCCCAAATCTGGACCAATACTATTGAGCTGCATTTATGGCTGCAAGTGGTTTCTGGTTAAAACTATGGTTGTACTGTGGCTGTGCTCTTGATGCTGATGTCTTAATTAGGCTTATCACCATCATTTCATTGTAGAATGTGAGTCAGGACAAAGATACAGACAGGAACCAGCAATTTATATTTCAGAGCATTCTACAGTGACCAATTTTGACATGGTGCCTTAACCCTTACCCTAACTCTGATCAAGTTTACGTACTTTGTTCAAAATAACACTGTTTAAGATGATGCTATGAACACCATATTTCTTCCTAAATATGCTATAACATTGCATTAACAAATTGATGACAAACTAGGTATTAGAAAGATAGCTAGCTAGCTAGCTGGCTGGATGGATGGATGGATAGTTTTTTACCTGTCAGTTCATCATTGGGCCACCAGCCAAGATCGCATGCTTTGCAGGTGAACTCATCTTGCACATACTCATTGTCTTTACACGTAGTGCAGATCCAGCAGCAGCTCACCTCACCTTTTCGGATCACCTACAGCCAGAAACCAAAATGTATCTTAATTAAATACTCAAATAAATTCATTATACCAAGTTCACAGAACACATTTTCCAGGCTGCCAGATATTCAATTTACAAAATATTTATTGAGCGATCAGCCCAGTAGAGATTTAATGATACACCCTACCCACGATGAGATACAATTTACAATGTCACTTTTGTAAACAAAAGAAAACTGAAGACTGACCATGTTATTTATTTATTTCTCTTAAAAATAAAATACTGTGTTAGTAATTATCTTTTAGCCACAAAATGAATGCACTTTTATTTTTGAAGTAGATTCAAACAATTTTGAATTAAGCCTAATATGGCAACTTGGTGGCAGCGCCATCTGCGTTTTAAAGTGAATATTGATTAATTAAACATAAATACTGTTTAAAATCATGCCTCAAGTGAGTTGATTCCTGAAACAATTTGTGGTGCATCGTTATATCCCAAGTTCCGAGTTATCAGGACTAGTATTTAGTTAGCATGTACTAAACTGTACATGAAACACATGGAAAAATAAACCAAGACTGTGACTTCATGCAGGGAGAACATTTGCATAGTCAGATAAACTTTATATTTCAAAACAGTATAGGCAGCTGGTATTCTCCACAGAAAGCCACCTACTGCCACCTTTTGCATGTTCTTCTTTCCCTTGACTTTTGTTCATAATTGATACTGAAGCAACCCTCCTATTATATCTAAGTTTGTGCATAGGTTGGTGGAGTCTCTAACCGGGGACTATCTGCTCTTGTGTGCTAGTGGAAAATACTGCTGTTCCCCTTGGGCCCCCCCTTCCCCTGGTAAAATTTGATACAAAATACAAATTCTCGGAAAAAAGTGCAATCTTTGGGTGGGTTAACTTTTTAGGGTTAAAGCCAAAAAAAAGTTGCGCACAGCCATGGACTTGGAAATCAGTTTGGAAGCTGGAGGAAATGTTCCTAAACCCAACACCGTTAAATGGTGCAAAGTATGCATGAGTTTTTATTAGTATTATTAAACTGAAAATCTTACAGAAGCAGATGCCCACGCCATGTACCTTGATCTGTCCTTTGGAGCAGGGCTCACTGCAGACAGAGCGAACCATCTCACTGCGGTTGGTCATCAGTTTATAATCTTCAATGCTCAGGAGACCCTCGTGCCACGAGCCCACGTTGATGTAGTCATAGCGACCCAATTCCTCTACATACTGCAGATTCATAATGTCATATCTGCAAGGCAGACAAAGGAAAACAGAAATCAGAGTGGACAGAAAGGACAGGGAGACATGCGTTTCAAAGAATTCAGAAGAGTTCAGACTGACGCTTGTTCCGTGTGTGCTCGAAGACTTCCAATGAGTTCGAGACTACAATCTACTACCCACTGCTCGCACCATTTTGTGAAAACATGAGTGTGAACCCAGACTGCTTGCGTACACATCCACACACATTACAGTAACATAAACAGTGACCGTGGTATAACGCCAACCTGTCATCTGTTATGAGTTTGCGGTCACAGTGATGCCGATTGAGTGGAAGTGGAGTGGAAACAGCTGGTCTAAGACCTCAGAAAGAGGATCTGTTCTACTCCAAACCTATTACATTGTGTGTGGTGTTGCGTGTCATTCGGATTTAAATTGGCAAAATCCTGCAAATATACTGTCTATTGTTATACTATTATGACCACTTCCTTTTTTCGGCAACTGTAGCATGTAGCGCATGCAGTGAGTCATATTTCGTGAGGTTTGATGGGTATAAAAGATGTGGAAGGCTCTCTCAAGTGATTTGGGTCATGACCTAATTACATGATGATTATCTTTCCTGGGGCAGATTGAATCTTCAAGTATAGCTAGAAATCTCCAACATTGGTTGTAAGAGCTTGACCAAGTATTTCCATGTACTACCCTGGCTCCCCAATTCCCCAGACTTGAAACCAATTCAGCAGCAACTTCATATATTGACGTTGGCATATATATATATATACAAACTGTGTGATGGTCCATCCGAGATGCCTCCAAGAACAGAAAAGTTGATGCTGCTTCTGGACATAGGTTTCTTTTTTTCACAGTTAACTTTTAAGTGATTTTTGTGAATGTAACACCTTATTATAGCGCTTGACCAAAATGAAAACTGGGCAAAGTAGTAATTCGTCATGTCTGAGAGAGCTTATTGTTGGATTGTCTGATTCCCACTTTTTTGGACCGTGCAAAGAAGCTTCAGGGAGAAAAAGATATTCATATGATGATGTGAAAGCAGAGGTGCAACAGTGGCTACACGATCAACTAAATTTTTACTGATGCCATTGAATGGCACAATGCTGGGAAAATTGTATCTCTAGTGAAGGTGACAGTGTAGAAAAGTGATGTTTTTGGAATTCTTATTAAAGACTTATTTTTAAAAAAGAGCAGAAACTTTTTGAGGAACCCTCATTTAAACAGAAATCTGGGACTGGCTAAAACCTTTACATACCTGCCAGGAGAATCTCCATTTTCATCAAAGTACACTTCTTCATCAGAGATGCCCTTGAAGGATGTCTTGAGCAGGTATTCCAGGAGCTTGCTGCCATCGATGGGGTCCATGGCCTCACAAAGGCCCTCATGGCCCGGACACATTTCACGGTGCATATCGTGGAGCCCGTGTGCCATGGAATAGATTGCATTGATCACAAAGCCCATCTTACTGTCTTGCACGTAGTTGTCCCTCAAGTTCTCCTTTCCTGTTGAAAAACAAGTCTAAGTCTTAGATGCTTTACATGCATCATATTTTGTGTGTGTGTGTGTGTGTGTGTGTGTTTTAATGGTATTGCGGTAAAAAACTAAGGGTGGCAGTTTGATTGCTTCATAAAGCTTTAATCATAAAAAAAAATCTAAAATCCAGCAGTGCTAGGTTGCAAGAACTCAATAATGATAGGATTTCCTTTGCAGCAGCAGACTGTAAAAGCTAATTTTGGTATTTTATGATTGTGTGTGCGGTGGAAAAAATGTGTGATTAAAAAAACAAGAAAGATTTTTATTCTAGTAACTCCAGATATTTTAGTCTCTGAGGTGGGTTGTACCATGCAACATATATTTCAGTACATGTTCAAACCATAACTCATTGCTCATAGAACACACCATGAAGATGTGTTTGTTTTATTGGGATTTCAACGTCATGATTTGCAATTTGGCTACATTCATGACAGGCTAAAACAAACAGTCATTGAAAAAATTGTATCTGCAGTTGACCTTACTTGCGTGTCATGAGCACTCAGAAAAAAACCCATGCAAACATGCAAATTCCACACAGAACTGGGGATTGAACTGAGGACCTCTTTGCTGTGAGTTGACTTCTTAGCCACTTAGCCATCGTGCCGAGCCACACTATGAAGGCCCAGACAATTTTGACAAGGGCCAAATTCTTATGGCGCAGACCAGGGGTCTGATCAAGGGGTGATTAAAGGCATTTGAGTTGAGTTCCCACTGACTGTGTTCTGAGGACGAACAAGTCACCAACAGGCAACATCATTCCATGGAACATAACATGGAAGATTAATGCAGCGCAAACTGCTGATAATTTTAGTACTTGAGTGATGATGTTAATGTGACACACACTTCACTCTTTCTGTGTACTGGGCTGCATAGTGTTTAATTTAATAGTTAAGAGCTAGTAATGAGGTGAAACATTTACAGTGTTACAAAAAATGAGAAAATAATGTAAGAAAATATCATTTACTTAAATGACAAAAATGAGCATTGAAAAAAATAGGAATAACAGTAGCAACAGTCTCCACAATAGGTTTCCACTGTGTAGTGGTCCATCATAGATGCCTCTGAGCCCAGAGAAGTTGACATCACTTCTGGACATACTTTACATAAGGCTTCTTTTTTGCACAGCAAAGTTGTAAGTGGCATTTGTGCATGTAACTCTGTATTGTAGTTTGCAAGTAATCTCTTGCTCATGTGATTAAATCAGATCAAAGGCTTCCCTGGACGCTGCTTTTCTTTTATGATCATGATTATCATCACCTGTTTGGAATTGCATTATTATTTACTTTTTTCACCTCAATTTCTTTCTTTTGTTTGTTGTTTTTTGGAATGTGCTCCAGGGCTGGGGCTTTATTAACAAATAAAATGAAGTTGAGCACACAAAACCTGAAATAGTTTGGGTTCAAAGTAAATGCAAGTGAAAATACATTTTTATTTTATTTGCATTTCCTATACTGGCCCAATGTTTTCTCATTATAGGCTGTAATTTAATTTAATTGTGTCTGTATAATCCTATAGGAATATAAATACTGGTAGTGAAAGGGAAGTCATTTGGGATTCTGCAAGTTTGTATTACTGCGTCATGTTAAGTCAAGTCAAGTAGTATTTATTGTCATTTCAACCATATACAGTGGTGTAGTACACAGTGAAACGAAACAGCGTTCCTCCAGGACCAAAGGTGCTACACAGAACAATAAACTACACAACACAATATAAAGTGCACGTGTGCAATAGTGCAAGACGATTCACAATAAATACGTTAAACAATACATTAAATACACAGGACAATTTACAATATACAGGACAGGGACAGTAGTTACAAGGAGGGTCACAGTGCAGATAGCCCACTAGTGAGTGTGAGCAGTAGTTAAGGTGCAAATATGTCCATTGGTATAAGTGTAAACACTGGATCTAGCAGCAGTAAACAATGTATTTAGCAGCAATAATTGTTCATACCAGACTCTGATTGGTCAGGAGTCTGATAGCTTAGGGGAAGAAACTGTTGCACAGTCTGGTTGTGAGGGCCCGTATGCTTCGGTGCCTTTTTCCATACGGTAGGATGGTAAAGAGTGTGTGTGAGGGGTGTGTGTGGTCATCCACAATGCTGGTTGCTTTGCGGATGCAGCGTGCTTCATGCCGTTAAGCTAAACATGGTATATTGCAATTAGGGTTGCCAATTTTTGTACTTTTCCAAGAAGGCTGGTGTTATATTAATCATGTTTTTTATTTTTTACGATTCAAGCCGTGCCTGTGAAAGTCAATAAAATACAAAGCTACAGACTTCTTGGTGAAACGACAGCTTTGCCAGACTACAGAGTATTTGAAATTCTAATAGCACAATGTGAAACGTCTTCCATGAATACAGCATTTTGTTTATATCATTTACTGAAAGCCACACATGGCTGAACAGTGACACATTCTGTCCTTGAGCAGCCTTTTCATTAAACACACAATCATACAATCGCATACATGCAGACTGCCAGCTGTAAGGGGAGCATTCACACATGCTGTGTGCTGTGTGGTCATGTTCACACATTCTCACTCACTCGCGCACACACTTAGGCTGTGAAAAGAGCTTTTTTATATTCTTGGGCGCCAAGATCTCTTGTGCTTTCAGAGTGATATTAAGGAGTTGAACTGATACTTTCAATTAACAGGGATTTTCATTGAATGTTAATGAATGAAATTGCTTGTCCTTTCCTAAACTGAAGTCTCTTATAAGAAAATGCATGACCCTTTCTATGATGTTTTCACACCTTGTTGCCTTAATAGAAAAACTACAATGCTTCTTGAATTCATTTAGACATGTATTTCACCGCTAACAGTATAAACATCGGTCCAAATCACTGGATCCAGTTTAAGAAGGGAAAAAACATGCAATCTGATCCTATACTGTTGCTTAACGTAAATAAGGCCATTGTTTGTGTGTAAAGCAAATAACACAGAGAGATACGTCAGCTCACTTCACTCAATAAGATGCCTCTTTGTGACATCATTAACATGAGCCACTGATCTACAACTTACCTACAACATACTTATCTACTTCAACTTTTGACATTTTAAAAAAGCATCTACTACTGCCACAACTAAAAACACCAAAAGCTCACCTTGGAGCAAACTTGGAGATGTCTCACATCATTAACAATGAAT
>JAYDZG010000005.1:7538831-7549368 GCA_034509265.1 Microcambeva bendego | reverse complement strand
TTTGGTTCAAGCATTGTAGCAGTCCAACTCACAGAGCCATTGAACAAACACGAAATACAGCAGCACATCGAGAACAGTGAAGTAAAAACACTGATCAGAGCAAAAGAAAATGTGCTCCATGTCACTCACCGCAGTGTGAGTACTGATCTAGTTTGTGTTAGTTTTGTATAGATTTACTTTCTAGGAATTAGAGTACTTTCTTTTATTAACCACAATTCTTTTTCAAAACATCTTTACAATAGATGCCTTTTATAATGGTTGTGACTTTTTTTAATTCCTTCTGTTGCTTTCATGGTATTTTATTGATTTGGTATAGTTTTTTATGCCGGATTCGCTTTCTGACACAACCCTTTCTATTTATCTGGGTTTGGGACCGGCACTACAATGCCCTTATTCATGCATCGTAGTGGCTTTGTACTTATATTTACCCAAGGGACAATTCAGTGTCTCCAATTAAGCTGTGGGAGGAAACTGGAGCACTTGGAAGAAACCCACACAGAACATGCAAACTTCACACCGAGAGGACCTGTACCATCCCATCTGGGGATCGAACCCAGGACCTTCTTGCCGAGAGGGTAAATTTGCTAGAAAAATATACACAATCTGTAGGTCGGTTAAGGTGAGCATTTTATTAGGTACACTTGTCTGGTACCTACATTCATGGAGCCATCTGTAAGTTAAGCTTCAAGAGTTATCAAGCCAAATTTCTTAACCACTAAACAGAATCATTTAGTGTTTTTCACGACCTTGTACAAATGTAAACACGAGCTGAATCGGCCTTTCTGCAGATACCACCACAACAAAGACGCCACCTACCCCGAAGAAAGCGACATTCGATGCCGCCAGTTTCATCGGTGGTATCGTCCTCGTGCTCGGCCTCCAGGCGGTCATCTTCTTCCTCTATAAGTTCTGCAAGTCCAAGGATCGCAACTACCACACCCTGTAACACTCCACCATTCAGAAGCATCACCTTACACGTTTAATACACCAACCCACATAGATACTTTATACCCCCTTAGGCCGGATTTGTGTTTTTAGCCATGATTACTCGATGCCTGTGGTTTGAGCTTTAGCTTTCTGGGACGTGAACACACTCAGAAATAAGTCGTTCGAAACAGACAAGCACATTGGCGCCCCCGAATTGGCAGTGGCATTGAGTCTGTTTTACAGTTAATTCATTCGCACACCAGTTTATCTCAGTTTTAGTGAATGGGTTTTATTCCAGAATTTAAACGAGAAGCAGGTTTTAATGCCACTGCTTTGTTAGAAGGTTTAATTGCTTGTTAATAACTATCTTTTCACCAGCTTTCTCACATTAGCTTGATTTAATCTGGCTGAATTGTTTTGCACATTCTTTTGATTGAAGCTATCTTGTTTTTTCTTTCTTTATTAGAAAAAATGGCCTGCCTGAAGCCATAGATAAAAAAAATGAAGAATACATTTGCTTCGGTTGCAACTTCCTTCTTGCTTGAAGCAGCAGTGTGTGACCTTTGGGGATTTGGGGTTTTGGTGGATTGGGGCTTGTTTTAGCCTTAATTCACACAGTAGGCACAGAAGGCTTTTATTTAGTGGTCGTCTTTCTCTCTAGTGTAGCTCATTTTCATTCAGTGCTTGATGTCATAACCATCGAACGTGTTTCCAGAATCAGTATAAATCAATTTGCCAAATTCATTACTTATACAGTAACACAAAGGCGTGTTTGAATCTGAGGGACATCCTTCATCCAACTGTTTGTTTCTTGCTTCTGTAACGGATTGGGGTTTGATGTGCATGCACAATAGCTGTATTCTGAAATATATAGAATAATTAATGATTTTCACCAAGTCCTTGGTTGACACACCTGCTTTATATTTTGTCTCATAAACAACCCCTTCATGTCAAAATAGTAAGGTAAGCTATTTTTTTTTCATTTTGCAAGGTTAATCAAAAGGCCCCAGGTTTGCTTTTACTGGTGGACGGTACTGAAGCGAGTAAACAAGCTTCATTGCAATGACTGCTGCTGGAGTCATTTCCAAACATTTTTTTTTCAGGTCGAGGGAAGGTCGAGGTCGATTTGCGCCACAGATCACGGAGCACTCATCCTGTTATTGTTCAGGATTCGTACTTATGTTTCAAAGAAGCGAAGATTAGCTAATGAATCTTTTTCTGAAATGCTAGGCGTATATCAGCAAAATAACCATGTTAACATTGTATCGGTTATGTGTCTGCCAGCTTGTCTGAGCGGCAGCATGAACAACGATTGGCCGGTTGTTCAGATATGGGTGGGGTTAAAAAGCAGGATCTCTGTCCCAGTAATGCAATTACGAACTTTACTGCTGGCTGATTATTGGTGACGGCACAGAGAGGAGAGCGTTGATCAGGGTGTGTCTCTCTGTACACAGTGCTGATCCACTTGTGCAGGTGAAAATACATACCGCTGCTACCTACGTGTCGGAGGGGGGTGGGGTGGGTATACTTCTTTCTTCTTAATCAATGTTCAGCTCAGTATTAGTGGAGAAGAAGCATGTCTCCATCAGGCAATTGGACACGTTTAATAAGGAGAACATTTATAAACAATTTATTTAAAAGCGATTTTACTAGCCAACTCGGCCATCCAAAACAAACTCTTTTGTTAGCATTGTGGCACCTTGTTACTTTATTTCTTTTAATAAAATTTAGCCAGCATCGAGTGTCCACTGCTAAGTTAAGATCTAAATCTAGGGTTAAATAGTCTCGATTAGCATGTCGCTGATTCCATCCGTCTCAAAGCTTTCTTAGGTTTTCATGCCTTTCAGTATCACTGTTTTTCTTGTGCCATGCCTTTTTTTTCCTCCTTTTAAATTATTCCTGTGGGAACCATATTTTTGCCGTCGCTTTGATCTTGCCGTATTAATCATCTGCTGCCAAGTCTTTCCTGAACCACTTAACCCGATTGCGTGTTCTTTAAACAAATTGCTTTAATGCCAAAGTCGTCTAGCGTGATTTAGGGCCGCTTGGATACGCTTCTAGCTTACGCTTGGGGTCGTGCAAGGATTTGTCGGCCTCATTTGAGCCTCCGGTATGTAACTTTTTTTATTTTGGAAACCTCTCTGGTCGAACTGTGTAACTGCAAGAGACAGGATTCAGCACGCAAGTCGGTTTCACAAGGGTTGTCTACTATTTCGGGAATTTGACATGACTCTGTTATTAGGTGCCGCTTTAAAATCAAGGTTTTGGGTTGTTGTAGAAGTGAGAGGCTAAAGTCACATGATCGTAGGATAGATCCAGTTTTATTAACCGAAATAATAATAATAGGAAGAATAGTTTTGTGGGTTTCCAGATTGCTGCCCATCAGTGCCTGAAATTTCTTTCAATTCACGATTCCGATTAAATGCCCTGCTCCCATAGTGCAGCAGTATAAAACACAATTGTTTGCGTTGCACCAATGCTGGGACGCATGCACCACTGATTCGCTCCGAAAGAGCCATAAAAGCTTGCTTTATTTTTCTTGTTACTGTTTGAGCTGTAATCGTTTGTTCCCTCTTGAAGATGAAGTGCCTTAATGACATGGAAGGTTAATAAAAATGAAGAGTTTTTGGTCTTTAAAAGCTTCTTTTTTTCCTCCTCAAAGCCATACTTTATCCAAGATGTACATTATATACCAAGTAAACCAAATGAAGTTAAGCAGCCCAGATGTTTGAAGTTTGTTCTGTAGCATTACATTGAGTTGTGAAGCTGTGCTTGGTAATGTTTAACGATTATCTGATGCACAACCATATCTGATGCACGTCATATTAATAACTTAGTTGTTAGTAATAACTCTGATTTTTTGTACAGTAATATGGCTCGTAGGGTGCCGCTCTTTGGAAGTTATTCATTTGCAGCATATTTTAAAACATTACGCTTACGTACAGCTACAGTGTCTGAATTTATCACCTCAGACTGGGTGGGATGACCGGACTACGTGTGTGGGGTCTTTAAACACTTAAGGACCTTAATTGGCAGATATACAGGTTTCTGTGCATGGGTGAAAAGGGTTCCGCTAAGATCCCCCAGCAGCAAGAGACAAATTGAAAAAAGCTAAATTGGGAGAAAATTAAAGAAAATGCATAAATATTTTTTTCATCCAGTGGAGACAGGATATAAACCAAGTCTTTAGCAGGCACGATAATTATTGGATTACACTTTTTACAGCACTACATAGTACAATCGCAGCAGTTCCCCCTCTACCTTAATAAGGTGTGCGTTCGTACCCAAGTGGCACAGTGTGATCAGTTAGCACACCAGCGAGACACGAAACTCCTCAGTTCCAAACTCGATTGGGTCTCATCTGTCAGATGTAGTTGCCAGTGCCTGCAGTAGATATTCATCGCCCTTCAGATCTGCAGGGTGGGGGCGGATGAAGTGTGGGTGGGTCTGCATACTCTGTGAAAGGAGTCTGATTTGTTTGATATCACTCGGATGGAAATCTGGGGACAAACATGACAAATGATTTCTGTTACAAGGTCACAACGTTGCTCCACAAAATCAGTACAGTACTGAACTGTGAAAGGAAATAATCTTCATTCCCTTTATGATAAATTCAGACACACAAATTCATCCCCTGGCTGATCAACTGCATTTGATCTACTAAATAATCCTTCTTTCAATGTAATAATTCTTTCAAATTTTAGTTTTGACGTGGCCTTTGCATGGGTGAACTGATACAGAATGTTAAGTACATTGCTGACAGCTTGTTGGAATATCGGTATACATGCATAGTCCTCTGTACAAATTGTGTCTAACACTACCCCACCCCCACAAAGATTGTTGTTTTGTCATGGTGGGCTGGATGTATGTATGTATGAATGTTGAAGACTGCACAAGTTCCATTAATCCTTGGACAATATAGCCACTCCTGCACCTTCGTTTGCTTTTGCTTTATGTTGCCATGAAGTCTGCCTTAAAATGTTCTCAGATCTGTTCATGTTTTGCTTGATATTTTGTTTTTTTAATTTTACAACTAGGTTTGAAGATGTTTGAATTAATAATGAATTAAAAAGTAATTCAGTGTCCGAGCTTTCTTTTGTAAGTCTGCATACACTACATGACTGAACATGTGGACACGCCTCCTAATCGTTGAGTTTAGCTGTGTCAACTGAATACATTGAATTAAGGTTACAGTTGCCTGGCCAGAGCCCTGTTTTCAACCAAAAAGTTTTTGGTTGCACTGTCACCTCCTAGCAAGAAAGTCCTGGGTTCAGTTCCCAGGTGGAGGAGTTTTTTGGGGGTTTTTTTGCAGGTGTTCTCTCAGTGTCTCTGGGTTTCCTCTTGGCTCTTGGTGTTATGGTTTCTTCTATGAAGAGTCTGAGAGTATTTGTTATTTCAGATACATACAAGGACATATTGGAATGAAACAATGTTCCTCCTGGACCACGGTGCAACAGAACAAAAAGTGCAAAACAATACAATACACAGTGCAGATGAAAGTACAATAAATTCAAAAAGATTTGTGATCTAATAATTTTTAATCTAAACAAGTAATTAAAAGAGACGAGTTGATATGTGAGGTATAAATATATTTTGATCAGGAGAGTAAGGTGCAAAAACTTGGAAAGTGCAGTATTGTACAAAGTAATACAGCAGTACAACACAGTAGCTGTGTGCCAGGGTCGTGTTTATGTGAGTGTGAGAGAACTCTGATTTGCATACCAGATGTAATACAAGTCCTACACCGACTGCCATTTCGGACACAAACCAGGTCAGGACGGACATTGAGAAGGCAATGAAAACCTTCAATGCTGAGATTCGAACCCTGGATCGTAGATCTCATCAGCAGGTTAGCTAGTGAGCTAAATTAAAGGAATAACGACAACATGATCTGTAGTAATCAGGTAGCTCTTATATTTTGGTTTCACTATAAAAGAGTGTGGCTGGGGTGCTCAGGGTCTTTTCGTTGTGGAGTTTGCATGTTAGCCTTGTGGGTTTCTTCTGAGATTTCTGGGTACCTCCCAGAGACCATAAACTGGACTGGTGCCCCGACCAGGGTTTTTTGTGTGCCTTGCTCCCATTTAAAAACTAGAAAAGGTGCTATGACCCTTTCTGAACCTGATTGGAAAAGTGGGTTAAAACTTGTGTGAGTGAGTTTGTAGCGTGTGTTGGCTTTTTTTTTTTTGCATTTGTCCCACAAAAAGAAAAGTTTGTACACCATTGCCTGTGGAAAAAATGAGTCTTGGCTACCTGACAAACTGTCACTGGTGTATGGGCACTGCCTTCAGGTTTTTTTCCATATCTGCTGCATTCATATGCATATTTTCCTACAAATTGTGAGGAAATTGGCGTGTCTATGCACTTTTTTTCAGGTGGGTGTCATGTTTCCCATAGTTGTATATTTTAAATCATTATATGTGACTCGTTTTTGTTACGCAATGGTCAGGGTCATGCAGCCAGTGTCCTGCCTTGTCCACTCTTTACAGAGCGGTCTACAGGAAACCAAAAACGACTCGATTTCTTGATGAGCCAGCAGAAAATAATCATTGTCCAAGTCAGGAACAGGAAATGTCTTCATCATGTAGGGATGAAGACATTTTGTTTTACTGACATGCATTTTTGTTCCAGTGTTTTTCTTTTAAAAATATCATGACCATATGTAGTAAATGAAAATCACATAATAATGTGCTTGAAATGTATTTGCTGATAATAAATTACATTTCTAGTAGATTAATATACACTTTTGTTACCTGGGATAGCTGAAGAAAAATAGAAACTATGCATTTTTTTGCTTATCTTAATATTAATGGCCGAACGGCAGTACGAACAAAATATTGCGCCATCTGCTGACCGGAAAGTGAGTCGCAGGCAGGAGACAACATTCTGAATGGCTGGCTGGCAGAAATTTCACACAAATAGGAGCAAAAGAGCTTTGAATTTAAAAGGAAAGAAAGGTGCTGGGTGATAAAACGCACAAATCTAGTAAAAGTCATGAAAGAACGGTGCAGGAATTTGATCAGAGCAGATTTAATTTTTTTCTGGTCGTTGCATCACTCGGCCTAGCACTTCTAATAAAATAAAATATAAGACCTTGAGAGCAGATGAATATGTTCATCTTCCAAAGAATTTTGATATTTGTTGTTTAAAAGAAATGGAACATACATGCATGTGCGTGTCCATGTGGGGCAGTAGTTTTATGCTCTTTTAGGAAGGGGGGGGGTACAGTCTTAGACTTTGAAACCCCCTGGTGTAGATTATGCAGATTTTGTCAATCTGTATGGTGCTATTTATTACCATGGTGTATAAAAGGCATTATATGGTTCTCAGTTTGCAGCAAGACTTTAGAGAAGGCCCATTTTCAGTTCGAGCATGACTACATGGTGTGCAATGATGGGAACTAATATATTGACCAGGCCCCCACCGGCTCCTAAAGGACTTCTATTAAACACATCCTCCATTTATACGTATTTAAACAGCAACAGAACAAAGTGAAAGGCCTTACCAAAAGAGTGGACATGTTGCTGGATCTACTGGAGTCACCACATCTGAGATCAGCCATTAGTTAAGTTAATTATACTTCATTTAGCTTTTTTGTGGAGGGTTTCTACAGTAACAAAGAGATCCTTGGGAAATAGAGATTATTCTCAAGGATGTATGATGTATGATTTGCATTTTTCTCATTGGAGTGTTAACTGAGTCAGAAAGGTCATTTGCTTCATAAGACTGAAGCTGATTTGTGGAGAGGAAATTTCATATTTTATATTTCGGTCACTCTTCCTCTGAAAGCTCATGTACTTTTCTATTATAATTACATTTAACCAGAATCACAGCTTAATCTAATAACACAGACTGGACAGAGTCTGCCATCTGGCAGGACATAACAAAAACTACATGAGAGACAAACAGTTAAGGTGCACTGGACCCTTCACTTAGTAAATTTAATTGGTTCTGAAAGACTGATCTTAAAAATGTTAAATCTTTTTTTCCCTCATAAGAGATAATGTAAATCGAATTAGTCTGTGTCAGATCTTCCAAACGCCCCATACCTTAACCTTTCTAATGTCTTACAAGGTCTTTTTTTTATAAATACAAGTACATTACTGTACAGCAAGTGTTCTCATCACTACACTTAGTGGGGTCATTTTGATATTAAAATTTACAAAATATAAAGAAACTACCATCCGCTGTCCTCAATGTATATTGTGGGTGTGTTCCAAAACCTAGCGAGCTGTCTTACTGTCTATGTAGTCAGCTACCTAGGTATATAGCACATTGCCTTATAAATCAGGTCATTCGAACGCTTACCAAGCTAAAACAGTTGGCATCGTGCAATTAAAACCAATGGGATGGACTCTCGGCACACAGGTGGTGCCGATATTCCTTGATTCAAAACTCAGCATTGCTTCATCAGCTGGACACCACCTAGTGGGCTCAATTGCCATTGTCTGAAGCAGACACTAATTGGCCACCATGTCTGCTAGGTTACAGGATGACATGACTATTTGTCGATCGGGTCTTTATGATGTACAAGGACCCTGATTAGCAGAAGAGACTCCATTAAACATTGTAAATTAGGAGGAAAAATGGGGAGAAAATGCCAAAAAATAGTGTGTGTATGGTATCTGAATGTAATTTGTTGATTTTGCTAGACAACACAGATTTTTAATTTGGACACTTCTTAGCATCCGGCGTTTTCCATAAAGTAACATCAGTCTGTGATGGACTGGCGCCCCATCGAGGGTGTTACTGTGTGCCATGCGTCTGTCGAACAGCTGGGATAGGCTCCGGCGCCCCTGCCTGACCCTGGTTGGTATGGGCGGTTGAAGACTGTCTTATGTACCTGAACCTACTATGCAGATCCAGACACGAATCATGCTTGGGTTTAATTTTTGATAAACTTTAGTCAAAAATACCCAAACATCGTAACGTAAGTAATTAGATTTTGGAACTCGTATGTAGTATGTATGCCTATTCAGTCAAGAGAGCATTTCTGAGGTTAGACAGATGTTCATCGGGCTGGGATCATGGCTCTGTGTAGGACACTGACGTTTACATTAAATAAATTAAACTTGTCAGACATGACTTCACAGACCTTGTTTTTTTACACATGAAACAGCTGAGACTTAAATCTTCCATATGTTCTTTATAAATACATGTGGTGAAATAACCGAACTCAATAATTGTTGTCGACATAAATGTTGTCCATAGTGTAAGCTGCTGTTTCTCAACTACACAATATGTGCTGTGAATTCAAAGATTACAACAGAGGAGTTTTGAAACAGGAACTTAAGAGAGCAGTTTGACCATTTGGAATTGTGCGGTAAGCTCTTTGCTTATTCAGTGAGCTTCAGGAAACTCCCTGGCATTCGCACACTGGATGTGAATCACACGTACACCATGAAGCCCATTAAGATCACATGACAGTCACTGAAATAGACTGTGTGAAGACAGACATCTGGACCTAGAAATGGCAGTCATATTTGCCTGTTTAAAAGAATTATATTTATGTATTTGTACCCAACAGAAAGCTATAAGTAGATAAAAATATTTTAATATTGATTACATTGAAAATATATAAGCACAAACTGTAAAAATAAAGAATAAAAAACGAATTCAGCTCATTCAGAACCAGCCGTGTGCATTCTGTACGTCCCTGCTAAACTATGTCATGCCAGACTTTCTAACGAAGCACTAGTGACGGTTAGGGTCTATGTTTCCCAGCTGATGTCCTGTCGGCGGAGACTGGATTTCAGTCTCCGTGTGTCTCGGAGCAGCTGGAGACGATCCTGGCCGGCTGTGTGATGCCTCGGTGTTCTGGACGGTGAGGCTTTGACAGTGGAGGGAGGAAAATGCTGGGCCGCAGTATTGTTGCTGCCTGAACGCCGACCATCAGCGCTGGCAGCACGCTTTGGTTTTTGCTGTTTCTTTGGGCTGCATTGGGACAGGTTCTGGACCTGAGTACACAGAAAACTTTTGGGTTACTTTCAGTGCCTTACATTACGCTTACTGAGCTAAGTTAGTATCATGCCATTGAAACAATGGAGAACATCTCCCTCCATGTACTGAAAACATTGTCACTGACAAGCCTGAACTAGCAAATAACTACTCGTCCACGTTTATACAGATGATAAACAATAATAAAAACTTTGTCACGTTGGTTTGTACTGCAAGTTGAAATGAATGATCTTAGGTTAAACTGTTCGTAAGTCAATTGTCAACTGTATTCCCAAACTGCTGACATTGCTCCTTCACCTACCTGCTTTTAAGTTGCTCCAAACTGTATCAGGTGCCATCTGAGTAATTCTACGAGTACAAGTACCAAGTACATGAGCTCGGTGTCAAAGCAATCCTATATATGACATTTCCAACATTCCACAGCTGCAGTCTTAAGAAGAAAGTCACATTTTCTGAGCTGGCTTGGTGGGCACATCAGGTGTAGATGGAACTCTCACCAGATCTGGGTATGAATCCATCCTTGCAGATCATGTCCACTCAAACACGCTGGTTGTCTTATAGGACAAATAGGATCTGCCCTTTTGGAAGTTTGGGTTCTTCAATGACAATGCGTACTGCTTCCGGTACACGGAGGGAGACGTTCTCCAAGTTTTAA
>JAYDZG010000005.1:7519353-7533814 GCA_034509265.1 Microcambeva bendego | reverse complement strand
GTTAAAAAGTCTTATTAATAATAACGTAATCTTATAATATCATCTCAAAATCATCTTATTATTAATAATAATAATAAGCTTACTGGGTACCACAATCACCTTACAGCAAGAATATCCCGTTTTGATTCCCATGAGGTCCGGATCATTTCTGTACGTAATTTTGGACTTTAATCTCGAAGTAAAAGCCTGAAAATCTTTTTGGTGGCTCTAATACGCCGTCGTAGAAATATTAAACTCCCTTCAATTAAATTTAATGGTAAAACAAATCATAAAGTTCATCATGATCGAGTCATTTCGTCTAACACACTGACACTTAGTGGAGAAAAATCGAAGAACAGTACCTTACTCGATGTCTTTTCTTTATTCTTCTTTTTAGGTTTGTTCTCAACAGTGGCTAGTGAGAGCAGGTTAGCATCAAGCTCCCTTTGTAGCTGCAGACAAAAAGCAGACATCGGCTACACAACAATCCTTCAGATATTAATCTGAGAATTAGCATAGAATAGGTTGGGAGTTTCCTAAAGTCTTTTACTTGAGTCCCGAAACTTGTATGTCTAATGGAGGACTAACATTTCATGCCCGGGTGACAACAAACATCTAACCACATGGAGCAAATACATAAATTATATTGGGTGTAATTTGTTCCTTCTAAAATATTTTAGTAGTTCATTTAAAGAGATTCTTTATGCCCTTTCATTTTGAATTTACTTAATGTATGTTCTATTACCTGTCTAATAAACATAAATACACTTTCAAGTAAAATTAAGGTCAGAAACATAAAACAATTAAAAAAAATAAGCTGTTAATAAGAAACAGTCAAAATAGATGAATAGAATATCTAAAGAAGCAACAAACGTAAGATAGTTTCTCCCAAACTGGGGTCAGGCTGTACCTCTTCAGCTTTCTCCTGCACACGTTTGCGCTCATATTCCTCCTCAAGTAACTTCAATTCCAAAAGCTTAATCTTTCTCTTGAGAAAACAAATAATTACAAACCACTTTAGAAATGACAAACCATGCTAGCATATACAATGACTGTCAGATCCTTGACATTCTGAGGACTACAAACATAAGCAAAACAATACCATACATATCTCGATGATTTTTATGTATTATTGTGTTATTGGGATTGTATTGTCATGTTTTACACACGCATGACGGGAACAGTAGTTACACAAGATTCATCAGTTCAGTTTTAATGTCAAACACGGTCACAGAAAATTTAGTATCTCCAATTCACCTTACTTGCAAGTCTTCGGAGGACCTAGGACCTTGTTGCTGCGAGGTGAACGTGCTACCCACCATGAACTATTTGAATCTATTTTATATACCTATATGACCAGTTCAAATATCAGATATGGTATATTCTTCACACAGCATTGTGCTGAGCACTTTGAATGCCTTGAAGTAAGCTTCGTTTTGACTTTAGGGATCAATCAGATAAGCAAATAGCTGTTTAGTAACCTTGGTGCATCTTCCTTTGCAAATTCCAGTACCTTCTGTGTTCCCATCGGGATTAAATTTTTGCTAAGCCTTGTTAATAATAGACAAATTGTTCCTAATTCACGTAGATAAAGTAGGACAGGGGTGCCCAATTCGTCGATCGTGATCAACTGGTCGTGCTTCATTCAAACAGGTCAACATGGTGGACAGGAAATGGTGTGTGCAAAAATTAGTGCATTTTTTCTTGATGAGTTTGCAACAGTGATAATTAATTTGAACCCTACAACTCGACATTCAAATATTTCAAGTTTTGAAACTTGAAAAATATTTAACTATAAGAAAAAGTTCCACATATTTGATATAACTTCTTGTAAATGAGCCTTTTTCCACATAGGGTGGCACGGTAGCTTAGTGGGTCCTGGGTTTGATCCCCAAATGGGGTTAATGTTAGTGTGATTTTTCAGTCACTTGTCCTGCAATGTTGGATATCAATATAGGAACAGAAGCACATTTTAAAAAAAGCTTGAAAGCGATGAAGCCGACCTTAAAAAGTCGATCATGATGACCTGCTGACTGAAATGGTAGATCTCAAGCCACGGAAGTACGGGCATCCCTGAACTACACCAACTAAGTGTGAGTACACATTTAGATGGGTGTGTGTACCTCTGCTTCAGACTGTGTGTTAGTAAGCTTAACACACTCTTTCTCCAGTGTCTCCAGTTTCTGTAAGTGAACATGGATCCGTGGATCTGTGTTCTGATGCACACACTCCTACGCACATATGGAACGGGGAGAGAGAATAAGTGGAAACGACACATGCAGCAGATATGAATGAGATTGCTGAATGCAGCATATTTGATCAGGCATAAAGAAGACTTTAAGAAGGGCCAAAACATTACGACCAAATGGCTAGAACAGAATGCCTTTATTTGTCATATATACATATACAGATGGTACAGTACAAAGAAATTCTCTCTTTGCTTATCCCAGCTTGTTTTTTGGGGGGTCTTGCTCAAGGACCCGACAGTGACTCCATAGCAGAGCCTGGATTTGAACCACCATACTCTGGCTAGGTTCATCTAAAAATAATAAATAGTGATGCTTGCAGACATCCGTGGTGAGTATCCACAGTGGGACAAGCTAAGAACGGTGCCCTAAACCTATTGATGGCAGAGGATATTAATGCTTTGGCACCTGAGCTGGACCAGCATACAAGCTATTATTCCTTAACTTGAGGTGAATGGTCAGAACTAGGGATATAACGATACAATCTACTCACTATGCGACACGATTCAGGATAGCGGGTTTACGATAGAATTATTTGTTATTATTGACTTAATAAAGTTTCCTTTTACTATGTCCTGTTAGAAAAAAGAAAGGACACTAAAGTAGTTGTAATTATCTTTTGTTCAACAATGAATGTCTTTATGTATGGAGGTTGCAAAACTACATATTTTTGGTGAGAAACTAACATCGGTAAAAGACCAATGTTAGTAAACAGATGTTAGCAGTATTTATTACTATTATTATAGTATTTAAACAGCAGGAAAAACCGGTGATACATTTTAAACAATAAATCTAATATTATTTACATAGTTTTTAAACTACCTCCATAAATAAAAGGACATTGATTGTTTAAATAAATAAAAGATAATCACAACTACTTAACTATCCTTAATTTTTTTTTAACAATAATGGATTCATTTTTTATGTTTAAAAGAATATATCATCAGCACCCCTGCTGTATTCAACTGAATATGGTTTCATCTTAAAAGAATCAAATGGACTGATTCGTATTGATTCTTTTGAATCGTTACATCCCTATTCAGAACACATTAAGTGAGTAGTCGTAATGTTTTGGCTCATCACTATGTATGTGTAAGTGTGTATTTATCCTGGTTACCTCCTTCTCTGTTGAAGTTTTCTCTTTATGTGCACTCTCTACCATCTTCCTCATGTAGTCCAGCTGTTTTTTTAACAGACTACACCGAGCTTCTGCTGAGTGCAACTGACTCGCCAACTCTATCAGCAGAAACAAACAAGTGCGCATATAGGGCTCATCTAAAAGCCTGCTCTGTCAAATGTGAAACAATAAATTACCTTTTTTGGGTAAGCAGGTGCCCTCTTTAGCGCCAATCTGCGGCTCGCTCTGGGAAGGAGTGCTGGAAAACCGCTGGCCAGCCTGTGCAAACCTCTCCACATTTCTCTCTGCCTGAACACGATCCAGCTCCAGTCGCCTCATCTTCTCCTGCAGAGTTTTGAGCGCGGCTATTACCGCTATCGAACACAAAGAGACATCTGTTAGATTAGTCCAGACTCGAACTCAGGTCTCCACGATGTTATCCAGTTTATAAATATCGGCGCCACCTGATGCCCCCATGATTAGCATCAGGATTTCCACACAATGATAATGACAATGATTTCATGACATCGACAATGATCCGGGTTCAAACCGGAGCACCTGGAGGAAACCCACGTAGACACAGTGAAGAACATGCAAACTCCACACAAAAATGACCCGGATAACCTAACCTTAGGAATTAACCCAGAACCTTCTTGCTGTGAGATGACTAAACAAAACTAACAATTACAAATACTAATTTGCCAATTTACCTGTTTGCAGGTTTGCTACATTAACAGTTCTCATTTGCAAAGTGTACAACACACATATTTATTATCTATTAGGATTTAAACGTCGTATTTTGAACGCTTTGGTTACATTCATGACAGAACCGGTAATTATCACCACATAAGATTCACAAGTTCAGTTTTCAACACAATCATTTTGTACCTCCAAAGTCACCTCGATGTCTTTAGACTGTGGTAAAGAGGAAACCCACACAGACGCTGGACGAAAACATACAAACTCAACACTGGAAGGACACGGAACCCCTTGGAATGAAACCCACAACGTTCATGCGGTGAGGCGACAGTGCTACCAACCGGGCCTGCATGCCACCCCATTATGATTTGCTATAGTGGAATATATTTTGACATTAAATAGAACACAAATTCTGCACAATTCTTGCTTCCATGAATCACTGCGAGGAGTAAAAATACAGCAGACATAACGGCTGTGGAAAATTAAGGAACCAAAATCCAAAGGTTTGAGTATTTGCATGATTAACTGGTATTTTTTACCTCTGCTTCCAGCATCAGGCATCGCTTGATAGGCTCGTGTGTCGATGTTCTTAAGGCTGGTGGCGGATTTGTCCTGGCGTGGCCCACCCAGGTCTTGAGACAGCTTTTCTGGAGGCATGTAAAAGCTTCCGATGTAACTGTGCTTAGAAGGCGAGTCTAAACACAAAGTCTAAAAAAGAAATAATTCTCAATACAAGTTCTATCACTAGGGGCAGGTTCGATATACTAATTTTGATAGTAGCATTTATGTTTGTGACAGGTCTTTTTAAATCTTTGAATCCTGGTTCGTGTTATAAAGAATTATTGTGGCTTCACCCAATCCAAAAATAGTGGCCTTGTGCTAGGGTCATGACCAAAACCCAACCTGTTGGTTTGTTTTATTACATCACGTTTTACATTTTGGTTACATTTATTACACAAGTTTCATATGTTTAAAGTCAAACACAGTCAAGTTTGTATCTCCACTTAATCTGCCTGCATGTTTTTGGACTGCCGTCACTGGGAGAACATGCAAACTCACACAGCATAGAGCAGGACCTCCCAAAACGCAATCTTTAATGGATTATATAAAATGAAACGTGACAAAGTATGTTACAATTAAAGAAAGAAATGAATGCGTAAATCCCCAAAATGCTTTGTCAAACCTTTAATCTAAACTATTTACCGTTTATATCGTTTGAAAAATTACTGTAAAGAAAATTAATCGGATAAACTCAACATAAAACGAACAGCTAGAGATAACAGTAGCGAGACAAATCAACTATGTTCCTTTCCAATATCAAGTTAGATCATGAACAGCGAACGTCTAAATGATTTCTAAAAGTAAGCTAGCTAGCTAATTGACTAGCCATCAGTTGTTGTTTTGCTCAGTCTCTACGCCTTACTATTGAAAAATAACACATTTAAATAAATGTCCAACTCGTGCATTTATTTACCGAATCCCGTAAATGCTCCATTACTGCTCAAAAAGTCGTATTCAATACATTATTTCTTATGGATCTCTGCAAAACACTGATCTTAGAGAAACCAGCTTTCCATAGCGTCATTGGCTGAATCTCAAAATGCTACTTGTTCCCTACGTAGGTAGACTATAAAGGGAACGCAATATCAGTATCGATCCCTTCGTAGGGCACGATCACGGAATTTAAAGCAAGTATTTTGAGATTGGTCCACCTATCAGCTGTTGCTGAAACCGACAGTGTGGCATTTTAAATTTCCCTCCTGTTCTGCCGCGTCGATGCAGTTCCGCTTGTGTCTGCATCCTCTGATTTAACTGGGATCCAGTTTTAATGCGCCATTACATGTAAAATCATAGATTTGTCTACAGGAAATAATCGAAACGTATTCAAAATGTAACACTTACATTTAATGACTATGTATTTTTGTGAATATATGTGTTTCTATGTGTATACTGTATATGTGAATCCTTTTGGCTGTTCCCATTAGGGGTCACCACAGCAGATAGTGGTCTTCATTATTGATTTGGCAAGGTTTTTATGCCAGATGTCTTTCCTGATGCAGCCTTTTATCCAGATTTGGGACTGGCAACAATGCACTGGTTTGTCCATCTTGCTGGTTAGGGTAGCGCACAGCAAACTTTAGACTACACAGAGTTTCCATCCGGGGAGTTCAGACTCTTGGTGCTGGTGTGTTAGCGGAAAACACCTTTCAGAACACGCATTCACTTTTTCAGAATTTTGAGCTGCAATAGCTCATCAATTGGAGGGCCAGCCTTTGCTCCTCATGTGCATTAATGAGCTTTGGACACCCACAATCCTGTCACTGGTTTACCACTGTTCCTTCCTTGGACCAACAGAATTGCAGGAGCCACCTAACAACATTGGATCCACCTTATAAATAAGTTTACTTGGTGAATGGAAATTAAATAACTCAAAGAAAACCTTCACAGACATGGCAGGTTACAGTTACTGACTGGTGGCGAGGACTAAATAAGGTCTCCATGTTGCAATGTAGCATTTTACTCAAGAATTACTTACATAAACCTAGGGGTGATTCACTGTAACCAATCTACCTACTGCCCTATTTTGCGTGATGGACGAAACCCGAAGTATCTGGAGCGAACAAACAGGGACACAAAGGGAAATGTCATACTTGTTACAGAAATAGAAAAAGGGGCACTAATTAGGGAAATAGACTAGTGGTTAAAGCCTGATCATTTCCAAATCAACACTCAGTTGCTTGAATTATATTAAGTGAAAATTGTAATTTGCTTCGGATTGTTTATTTATTAGGATTTTAATTTTTATGTTCATGTTTTACACTCTTTGGTTACATTCATGACAAAAAGGGTAGTTCCTTGTTACATAAGATTCATCAGTTCATATATCAATCACAATTTTGGTCTGTGGGAGGAAGCTCGAGTTCCAAACACATTTATTTTACACAAATGCAAATAATTTACAATAGCTAACGTTACTGAGAGATGAAGAGAAACATGGGACACAGGGAAATACAGGCCATACTTTAGAACTAGTGACTGCAAGTATCAGACTTAGTCATCTAGCAGAAAGCTTTATCTAAAGCAACATATGTTGCAGAATACAGAATGAGCTAATTGCGCATTAAGTGCATTGTGCTTAGGGGGGCAACAACGGCAACCTGCCAAAAACGGGACTTGAACCAACGATTATTAGAACCCTTCTGATTATTAGTCCAGTGTCTTGACCACTATGCTAAGACTCGACCCTCTTTGGGCACCCTCTGACATGTTTAAGGTAAGTAAGTTAGTGTTTTGGGGGATAAACAAGTTTCAGAGCTTCTGCCTTTTTAAAGCCACTTTGCGGTATGTCGAGTCAAGCATTTAAAAGCTTCATTTCTCTACGTGTTGCGAAAAACGCCTCTACTTGGTGCTGATTGGTCGTTGTAGCTCTACACTCCCGCCTATTAGATTTTCTTTTCATTTTCATTGGACAGAATGTGCTGTCAATCATGTGTTCGCCAAACTGTTTTGCTGGTGTTGGGGACTAGAGCGCAAACTGGAGTGGACCTGGTTGGGACTGAAAACATGACCATTCTGTAAGTATTTCTTTATGTCGTATGTTTATTCCTGAGAAAGAACTAATTAATATCAATTCGGTACTACCACCACCCAAACATTGGCACTTTTTATTAGTGTTCACTGCAGATTAAAGCAATAAGTGAACCAGCTCTGGCAACCGTAAATGCAGAGCGGCACAACGTGTACCCCAAACGGGGGTAAATTATAGTAAATATTGGGTTTCCGAAAAATCGTTTGAAGGTGCATTGTAGATAACATAATCTGCCTAATGAGGTGTCTTCTAGGTGCGAGGAAGACAATGCAGACTGTGATGGATATCATCCAAGTGCTTTTCTAACTGCATAAGTTTCCATGTCACAAACAACTGATGGAATATCTTATATTATAGATATATCTTTGCAATATATTATATGCTATAATGTTTTGCATGTTTACTCTTTTAAATGCCAATTTAGACACAGGTCATCAAACATGCTTTCCATATTCAGAAGTCACATGGGCACCTGATTTATTCCTTAATGGATACTCTGCACCCAGCCTTTCAGTTTTCACATTGTCTGTAGGGTACCTGGCCAGCAGAGGTGGCAGAAGGAAGTTCTGTACTTAAATAAAAGTACTAGTACTCTTGTAACATCATTACTCAAGTAAAATTTGAAGTATGGACAGAAAAAAAATACTCAAGTAAAAATATAAAAGTACATCAACGTACATGTACTTTATGTAAAAAAGTAAAAGTAATTTTAGAACAAAAAACAATTTCATTCAGTTTCTTGACCTGAATAGATCTCTTAATTTGGAAGTACACAAGCACATAACACAAAGTGTTGATCTTTTAAATGGTATCTTATTTAGTAGAGACCCATTGGATAAACACTGATAGTGGAATTGCAATAAAAATAATAAAAAACATTTAGCTTATTTCTAAATTACATGTAACCGCTTCAGAACTGGCATGAGAATAGTCCGTTTTAAATGTGTAATTACAGTGTTTATAGCATAGCCCTCTACCTGACATTCCAGACCAAAATGATTTCCGTGTAATCCACTTGTTTTTCTTCTTATATGCCCTTTTATATATTTACAGTTTATGTAAATCCATAGTTAACTGGGTTTGTCCATCTTACTGATAAAACCAAATTTATTCTCTTATTCTTTTCTGGTAAAAAGCTGAACACGATCATTCGTTCACTAAGCTGTCACTTATAGCTTTATAGCCAGAAGAGGGATTGAAATTCTGCCTTGGAGGAAAACCACCCAATCTGGCAACACTGGTAGTATATGCTGTAAACAGAATTTTAGGTGAAGTCACTTGCAAATCCATATAAATGACTGAAGGGAATCCCTTATCTAAGAATTTAGAAATATCTCAGTGAATAGTTAAATGTACAATGGGAGTGTATATTTTCGCAATAGTCCAGTACTATTATTAGTGGAGTTAATCAAAGAAAGGAAGCTCCTTATGAAATAGAGCAAGGGCATCCTTCTGCTCCCGGAACATTTGTGCACATCTCTCTTGCCTCAGTACCATCCTCTATTGGCAACTCCTAACCACTTAGGACACCTCTGGAGGAGGTCTCCTAAATATCTGGGTGAGTAGGAGATCCTCTTAGACTTCAGAAAATTGATAAATAACTTTTATTCTTAACTTTGAGAGTAGGACTAAATTTCACACATTCTCAGGGCCTTAGACAAAAATGGCTCTCTAAGAAGCTTGATTAATACCACCCCAGGTCTCCAATGTGATGGGCTAGTGCATTAAGCTAATGCATCTTCTGAATACCTGTACTTTAATGCTTTCTAGTAAATACTGACTCCTGATTACCTAAATTCAATCCTCGCCACCGGTTTCCAGTGTTTTTTCTTTTATATGAGTGTGTTTCCTCCAGATACTTGGCTTCCTCACACCTTTAAAAACATGCCAATATGAGAACTGCTTCGGGGTGTTAGATAAATAAATAGGTATTTACATAGCTCCCTTGTGTGTCGTCATATAGCATAATACAGACTGCAGTTTGAAAAAAAATATCCAACAATGCATGGAAGAGATGGAGCGGCGGTGTGGGAGGGCCTAGCGAGTCGGGAGTCGTGTTCCAGAGACACAGCAATGGAGCATGTCGTGCAGGAGGTAATAAAGAAAGTGGAGAGCATAGGGCCAATCCCGAGGACTCCTACCTCCCCATCAGAATCATCAGCTTTGGCTCTTGGGATAGCCAAAGATCTCAACTGTATTCTGGCACGTGTCCTTATGCTGTCCAGGAGGTGTCCTTACGAGGACGTGAGGAAAAGATGTGTCTGGCTGCTCCGCAATGTACAGGTAAGAGAGAACGAAGTCATTGTTGTAGGAAATAATAATGTGAGAATGTTATTGTCAGCAGTTAAGAAAACCTGATTTATTTGATATTTTAATAAGCCTCATTATGTGTGATTGAAGTAGCTGCTCACTACACCAGCTGTGCCACTGTGTCACCCTGGACATTAGGATTAAGTCCAACATTGAGAGCAGATTAAAGGGTTATAAATAACTGTGAATGATGTTGTGTCTGTTATGTCAATGCACATCTGCAGAGCTTATTGCATTATTTCTACATTTTAAGCCCTAATCTGTGTGTGCAGCGCTCTGCTTCTGTCTGTAATATTTTGCATCCATCTGTCAATTCATTGTTATGTCAAGTTGCATTAGCTGCATTCTAGCTATAGACTGTAACAATGAGCTGGATATTAAAGCAAATATTACTTCTATTTTTAGCAGGACATTGCTATTGGTTGTTGAAATCGGACTCAGATTCAGGTACACACACATTCTTAGAAATCTTTATTGGAAGAAATATTTCCAATGTTTGACTGACTTTAGAATGTAATGCCTGCATTTATCTAAATACATCTTATCCCGTCTTTGGTTCTCCAGCTATGATACTTCACGAAAACCACACACAAGAAATGGCAGAGTGTTTAATAATATGTCATGTGAGACAAGTTTTTAAGCTTTCAAAAATTGGACATCACCCAGAGCCGTGTAATCCAAGTTGTTTGTGCAGTGATGCATCGTAAAAAAGCGAAAGAATAAAGATTAGGAGTGGATTGGGTTATGTCGCCAACAAGGATTGTCTGTTTTCTCTTTAAGCAGAAAGAGTTGGAGGTAAATTTATTATTTTTGCAAAGGGGATTGACCGGCTCAGGAGCATTTGAAAGCGAGCACTCAGGGACTCAATCCCTCCGTATTGGAGTCACCCGACTGGCAGAGAATGTGGTGTCGAACAGCCAATGAGTACGCAGAGAAGATACAGGGTGAGGGGAAACGCAGGAGAGGAGTTAAAAGGTGGTACAGGAGTATAACACGTTTTCTCTTTAGCTTTGTGGGTTAACTCTGTGTACTTTAATTTTTTCCCATCTCATAAGAACCATGCAGAAACTATGCCCGTGCAGCCAATGTTTTAGTATTATATAATAACATGCAATATTTTATGTCTCAATAACTAAGACAATTGAATTTCTCTTTTTGCTAAAGCAGTAATAGCTCAGCATTTAAGGTATTTGACTAGGTAAATAGATGGTTGCAACTTTTGGGCCCCTAAGAAGTTTGGATAAAATCGTAGGCAATTGTAGCCTAGGGTCTAAGGTGCTATACTAGTACCTATCAATAAAAAGATCTCTGGTTCAAGCCCCACCAATGCCAGGTTGCCACTGTTTGGCCTTTGATCAAGGCCCTGTGCCCTCAATCGCTTTGACTATATATTGTCTACCAACCATAAGTCACTTTGGATAAAAACATCTGTTAAATGCCTCAAATGAGAATTTTATTATGTGGCCCAATCTGGATCCTTTCATTAATAAGAAGAGATCTACAAAAGCCGAGAGTAAATCATTTTGGCTTGATGGTGTCCTTCGTTTCCCTGTGTGTGCCGCGTTGTGTTTATACAGTAAATGTATTTGGCAGCACTCACTTTAGCACTGTCTGGGTTGAAGGCGATCATTTCCCACAGTGTTTTCTGTTCTGTGTCACAGGGTTCAGCTGTCGGACTCCCGTGGCTCTCCTCAGACTTGCCAGACGTGCAAATTAGCAACAGTGGTTAACCAGAGATCAATGATGTGGAACTGTATGACTGACACATCTGTGTCATTATATTCAATGATAAAACACAATGTGGCCAAAAATATGCAGACACCAGACTATAGGCATGTCGTACAATCAATTTTAAAATTAGGGGAAGTAATATGAAGTTGGCATCTTTTTGTGTTAAGGGCTGATTAATTGGGTGTAAGAAAGGAAACACCCTGGACAGGTTGCCAGTCCATCATAGGGCAGACACAGACACACGCAATTTGTAGTAGCTCCACAGTCAATTATTTGTAGTTGGCCTGACTCCAAGCCCAGCCGGGGAATTGAACCAAGGCCCTTCTTGCTCTGAGGCATTTATTTCAATTTTAACATGTCAAACTCTGACTTGAAGACAGTCGGAAGCATATTACTTTTACACAGATCTTAATGCATCTACCAGTGGGTGTGGTGAAACCATCTGAGCCTAATAATTAAGAGAGGTGTGCACCCACTTTGGCTTATTACGCTAGTGTAGACGTTCTAATGTGAAATATCTCACAAGGCACGCCAGATGCCTGAATTCATTCGCCTTGTTCTTTTTCAAAGCACAATGTACGATGTAGTTTGCACTGACCGAAAGTAATAAAAACTAATTGGTAGTACTATTTTTATTTTATTTTTTGCTTATGAAGTGAACCGATGATTCTTAACTGACTGGTGGTGCATCATTACATGGCTACACATGACTTAAATGAATAAAAGGGAGAAAATATGTTTCTATGTATGTAAATAAAATGTAATGAAATAAATTGTACATTGGTGGGTGTGTTGCACGTTTATCCAGTAATTACATCCAGTGTCATCCAGAAACCTAACCCAGCTCTTATGATTTTCAGCAATCGGCAGACACTTTTTTACTTACAGGGCTTGACCGAGCAACCTTTTTATTAGTAGTCCAGTACCTTAACCGATAGACTACCCCAAAAGTACGGCAATAGCTTGCTTGAATTGTGGCTAAGTGGATTTCGTCTCATTTGTTTTTTTCTTTTCCCAGAAGGTTCTTTCATTGTTGTGTCATTGTAGAAACAAGATGCTTATGCCTTCACGTGTTTGCTTTGGGCACACTGACACTAACCTGTTGTACTTTATTCTCCTTGACTGGTAATTAACATCAGCATGTGATTGTCTATAGCATTCAGTACATTGTATCCTAAACCTCAACACACACACACAAACAAAGACTAACACACACACTCGGATATTTTATCCAATCTAAACCGGAACTGAAGCGAGTGAAAAACTTGGCCAGAAGGATCGGTCACTGATCTTCAGGATGTTTTAAGTGAGACAGGTTTAAGGTGTATGTAACATATGGCGATTTCACAGATCTAGAGGAGTACACAACATCAGTGACCTGCTACATTGACAAATGCATTGATGATGTCACCACCACTAGCACCATCACCACAAGACCCAACCAGAAGCCATTGATGACTCCAGATGGCCTGAGACTTCACTTTCAAATCAGACAACCAGATGGCTCTGTGAACAGAGAGGGCCAAGTTGTCCTTGGGTCTCCCAACATGGAACCACTGCAGTTTGCATTCCATCCTAACCAGTAGACCGAAATGCACTTCACCTGGCTTTTACACACCTGGACAGAAAAAAAACTCTGTTCATAGACTTTAGCTCGGCATTCAACACCATCTTTCCTCAGCATCTGATTGGAAAGCCGAGCATTCTGGGATTAAACACATCTCTCTGCAACTGGATCCTGGACTTCCTGACTGGGAGACCTCAGTCACAACTCTAACACCATCACACTGAGCACTAGAGCTCCCCAGGGCTGTGTGCTCAGTCCACTGCTGTTTACTCTGCTTACCTATGACTAAAGCAATGCACAGCTCAAATTCCATTGTTAAGCAACAACGATGAGTCAACTCTTCCATCTTTCATAGACCTAGACAACCACTGAATCCGTAAAGCAGCATTGGAGGATACATCACATCTGTCACATGGACTTTTTACTCTATTGTCATTGGGGAGAAGATACCACATCATTCAGACCAACTTAACCAGATTCTGCAACAGCTTTATTCCACAAGCCATCAGACTCCTCAACTGGACTCTGACACACACATGATTGACTCTGACACACACACACAAACACACGATGGACTGTGTTACACCTCAACACACAATGGACTCTGAGACTTACATGATGGACTCTTGACATGCACATGACGAACTCTGGTGTGCTGCATACATACATACATACATACATACATGATGCACATACACAGGATGGACTCTGACACATTCTTACACATATTACAGATTCTGACACACACACATATGGTGGGACTTGAGCACACGCAACTTAAATACACACTTGTGTTGCATTAATGTGACTGCATTAGTTTGCACAATACCACATCACACATCACATTTCAGTACAGTACATGTGTTCTACCATAATTCTTTTTTTATTTCTCACCACTATGCTTTTTCTGCATTTTCTTTCATTTTGATGTTGAATTTTACAAAATACAAAGAAAACACCAGAAAAAAACGTCCTCTAAAGTGTTAATTTTGTTGACGAATGATTTTTGTCATATTTTTCGTCAACGATCCTTTTTTTCAGGACAAAAACGAGACGATAACTAAATAAAAACTGCATAAAAATACACGAAATTAACTGACACTTTCGTTAACGAATAATAACGCGACAAAAATGTCGGACAAGGACGACATCCAATCAGAACTGATTTAGTTTTGTGGAAGGTAGGGAGAAGTTAGAAGAGATCCAATCATAAGTACTTTAGC
>JAYDZG010000005.1:7434505-7446084 GCA_034509265.1 Microcambeva bendego | reverse complement strand
TGAGATCTTTCTCATTTTCTCTCTCTCTCTCACACACACACACACACACACACACACACACACACACACACACACGCACGCACACACTCACACACTGACAACAACACTAACTATATACCAAGCACTAAACTACACCACATACTAACATACTAACACCACAAAGTTAGAATGAGCCAAAAACATAGCTGCCATAAGTTCCGCCTCCTTTCAGGGTCCTTACAGTGATTGGCTGTGCTCCGGTAATGTCTCTTGATGGATTAACGAGCCATTGTTCTATACTATTGTTCACTAAGGTAACAGATTGAATTGGATTACTCTTTTTTAACTTCTGATATTTCCAATATATGGCCAGCCCAAATATATACAGTATGTTATGATTAAAGATTCGTACTGCGAGTTGCGCCCCTATATATATCAACCAAGGTCCTTAAACTGCTTTGATAGCACCTCCTCTCCCAACTTTTCCAACCCAGCAAACTGGAGGCCTATTTTCTCTGCTGCAGTCACTGCCCATTTATGCCTGTTAGAGGGCATTGAGCCAACCAGTAGCAAAGCCGAGATTCAAATATTCGCTGTACTGTATGCTGTCTAACCACTGCACAACACTTGCTGGTTTGGGCATTAACCGAGGACGCTACCCTCTTTACGCTCTTCTCCTGCTAGCTCATGTGCCACGACCGGCCAGTAGGAGTCACTGTTGCATTACCAAGAAGAAGATTATTTGTCAGAAAAGGCTAAACAGTTTGTTATACTCAAACTTAAACATCTGCAGTAGTGGGCAGCACTACATGCCTGAACAAAAAGAGACTTCACATTGCACCTGTGAACAAAGTAGAAAGGAGATATTCATGTTTGTGCGGTGTGTGATTGTGTAGCTTTGTGCTGTCATCTGTACTAGGAGTGCCATATCCTCTGTACTGTATGTGCATGTGCAAGTGGATGTGTGTGGGTACTTGTGTGGATCTCTGTGTTTTTAGTAGACCGCACCTCTCAGGAAGACAGATGCAAGGCTGGCTAGCTTTAATCGGCCCAGTTTTCAGAAATCAAGCATTGTGGCCAAGTAGCGGAGGGGGTGGAGGGATTAAAGCTGAAAAAAGGGAGAAAGAGGGTTGGGAAGAGTGGTAGCGGTTTTAAGAATGGAAAATGTGGATCTGCAGTGAAGAAGTGGGACTGAGAGATGAACCTTAATGACATTATCTTCAGGGAGAAAAGTCCTTGCCAAACAGCTGGGTATGAATTAGGTTCAAAAGAATACTGAAACCGGTCCTAGCCAGCAAAACAGCACTTAACTTTGATGGAAATCCTTCATTGGGTCAAAGCACACTGCCGAGTCACATCAATAGGATCCATATAGCAAACTTGAGCATCAAGGTGGTCCCACGGAAGCTTACATGGATTCTGAGTAATTAGGTGGTCAGGGTAGTACTTGGAAGTCTTAGTCCTGCTCTTTTAACCAATGTCGGTCATTTCTAGCTGCGTGAAATCATCTCTGGGACGTGTATGTTAGCACCTAACCATAATCTTGATGGCAGTAATACTTACCTGTTTTTTACTTTGTAGCATAGAAGTTTTCCAAGATTTTAGTCACGAGAATCGGGACCCATTCGGTAAACAGATCATGTGCGTTGTCAGACACGGTATTGAACAGGGCTGGTTTGCAATCAGACCCAAAGATGTGAACTATTACGTAACTAAACGAAACATCTCTGGCATAAAAGTGACCTTTTATTTATCTCCCTACACAAATAATCAGAACCATATCTGTGATTTAATGAGGCAACTGTTTAAAAGAATACAAGTCATTCATAGCTTTGATCAGACAAAGCTTTTATCACCTGATTAGTTATGTAATCATATAAACAGAGAGAGGACAAAGAATCTAGAGTATGCAGACTTGCTACACTACATGGCTAAATGTTTATGAAAAGTTGACCATGACCATATTGCCCATCCTTATTTTAAAACAACTTCTTAAGATGTACACCCATCCCCCATTTAGCTGTTTTGACAGCCTTGCTTGTTTTGGGAATTCTTTGCACATTTTAAGCTTATGTATTTGCATTCCCTTAAAGCTTCTTTTCATTGTGTAGCGCAACTGCTTATTTTCTGCATTTACATTAGTGAAGTGCACTTTGTGTGTAGCCTTCTAGTGTAGCCTTCTTTCATTAATCTCCATGTGTTGGAACAAGCATTTTATTATTTTGTTAATAACGCATTTTTGTGCTTTAAATTGAGTCTTGAAATAGTAGCACTCGACACATTGGTTTTCTTTTTAGCTAAAAACACTTTAATGATCTCTGTTACAGAATTACACCGCTTACCACAGACTTGTACCAACGTTACTTCCAAATTTACATACTGTATTTCATGCAGGTGTGTTTTCTTCCATTTTCTGGTGTACGTAGGGTACATTTAGCTAAATTTACGTTAACATTTATGTTACAATGTTACATGTTTTTAATAATTTAGCATAAAATATATATATTGCCCTGAAAATTACATAAAAATGTGGAGGATATTAGTGAATTCTGCAAATTAATCAATTTAGGTTCCAAGGAAAAATCAGTGAATCCTTAACCACAAATAGGCGGGTATTCACTGAATACCGGTTGCACCATCATGCCTTTATTTAAAATCATTTCCTTTTTTAAACATTCTTTCTTTTTTAAAATCCGCTTTAGTTCTGTGGTTGAGTTTCTTATAAACAATGTATTGAAAAGTCAGGGCTGGATGTTGTGTGTATTGTGAGCTACAGTGTCAGATTCATTGGGAGCACAGATGCACTTTGCATTGTCCCTGGTTACCATCATGTTTAGGGATTGTTTGGACTAATCAGACAACTAAGGATAGTCTACTGTTCTGACAGACTATAAATGTTCCAGACTGTCTGAACCTTTAGCTGGTTCTCATAAACATTTCGGGAAAAAAGAGTAATAGAATAATAAGGGAATAGACCTAGAAGCAATTGAGAATTCAACAGGCAAACTGGGTGGACCATCCTTACTTTTCAAATGCATAAGAAAAATAAAACAGATGTGTTTGCATGCACAACCAGATTAGTATAAGATGACAAATGTTATCAGAATATTTATGTGTAAACATTCCAGTATATTTTCTTCTTAGTTAGACAATATGAGCTATCAGATCAAGAAATTTATAGATTTAAGCTCATTTTATAAAGTACTACTATGGCCCTGTGTGTATCCCAGCCTACAATAGTAATATTGTAATATTAATGATACTAATAAAATAAATAATGATTAAAATATTATATTAAGAATAAGAATACAATACGGATAATTATATTAGTGCTACTAATAACATCAGTAATGAATCATGATAATTAAAATTGTACTACTAGTACTACTAATAATTAAGAATTATGTAGAGTTTGCATTCTCCATGTGTCCATGTTTGTTTCCTCAGGGAGCTGTTTTTTCCTCCCACAGTCCAAAAAACTATCAATTAAACTATTAAAACTAAAAAAACAATAAAAGTAACATTCATTTAGCAGCAAGGACAACAACAATAATTACACTACTTACTACTACTACTAATATTACGAATCCTTCTACTATTTTTTTTATTAAAAAGACACATTATTCGTAATGTAATTAATATGATAAATATATATCTAGTGCGACTAAGCCCACATGCACAGGGCACAAGAGAACATTGAATGCTTTAATGATATTAAACCATATGCTATGATCTTTGCAGTCACGACATCAAGTCATATCCAATTAAACCTGGGTTTGCCCAGCACATTCCAGGTTCCTTCCACTGTCTAAAAAGTGCTTTATAAATTTGAGTAAATAAATGTATACGCAGTGAGCATATTATAGCCAAAATAAACGGAGAAGCTAAAGATAGCAAACAAGTGATAGTCCAAGGTGGGTGCACGTATGAATGTATGGTATTAATTTAACCACCCCCTTTCTTGACTTTCATGACCCTTTGTCTCACAAAGAAATATGAACGCTCTGTGTGAAAGGAGCACCGTGCCTTAAGAAGTAGAACAGTTTGCATAGGCAACTGCTAGGACAATTTTCTCTTCCTCTTTTTTATTTTGAGCATTGTCACACCATGTAGTTCAAAGTTCATTAGTTGGTGCTGCTGCATGCACACACACACACAATCTTCTCAACAGTGCAGTAGCCACATTCTCTCAAAAAACAACTTATGGCTTCTTCACAAAGACTGAGCATACAACTGCAGACTGAAGTTTTTACTTTTTTCCTGTCAGAGGAACTAGAGTGGGGGGGAGTAAGAGGTGAAAAAAAGAGATTGGACAGTGAAACTGTTGCTCTGGCTTCTGATTGGTCGAACCCTGTTGCTAGGCTTATGTCATTGTGGCTCCTTTGGGGTTTTTTTCTTTCTCAATCTTCCCTCAGCTCTGAGATAGGTTGGGTTAAAACTGGTTCAGAGCAGGCCTGCATCTGACAACTTTTTTTGCCACTTGTTGAACAGCCTGTGGTTGAAGCACAGCTGGTTGTTCTACATGAGAAAAACAGCCTGGAGATTCGATTTGATTCAATCAAGCAATTCAGATTCAATTGCACAGTCATCTAGGCAAACACAGGTCTTCTACTCCATGAACTTTAAAACCATAAAAGCCACCTTTCCACTTGTTAGATATTATAACTCTGTTTTGGTTTGCATTAAATATTAATTTAATAAGACTTTGATATTGGAAAGAAATTTCATAATAGCCTGACTTTGGTTCTTATACTTGGATGTAATATGCAGTGGCATGTCCAGACACAACCTGGACTGCTAAATCAAATAATATACTGTCCAATTGGCAAGCTTATGATTTTGAGTACACTTCGATTACTCTTTTTTTCACTCAAGACATTTATTTATTGTCATGTTTTGCCACTACCTGCAGACGCAATGCAGGAATGCATCCAGTTTACTTCAGCAGGTGGGTGGCACATTAACTCAGTGGGGAGCACACTCACCTCACAGCAAGAAGATCCTGGGTTTGATCCTCGGGTGGGGGATTGATTCATCTGGGTCCATTCTGTGTGAAGTTTGCATGTTCTCCCATGCCTGCGTGGATTTCCTCCGGGTGCTGCGGTTTCCACCCACAGTCCAAAAATCATGCAAGTGAGGTGAATTGGAGATACAACATTTTTCAAGATATGAACTGAAGTGGTTTGTGGTGGGTCTGACATCGGCCAATGTTTGTATTTTAATAAAGCATTCAACTAAACTGTTTATTTCTAACAACTGATTTTGGAGTGTTCTCTAGGGTTGATGTGAGACCACAACAATCAGGCCATCATACCATGTCTTTGTGGGCCTTGCTTAGTACACAGAAGCACATTCATGCTGGAGCATTAAAAGGAGCCTCAAATCAAGACAAATTTTAAAGAATGTAATTTGAATTAAATATTTTTTTATTCCCGTTACATGTCACCACAACGGATTGTAGTCCGCATTATTGATTTGGCATGATTTTTATGCCGGATCCCTTTCCTGAGCTGGGACCAGCACTACAGTGCACTGGTTTGTGCATTCTAGTGGCTAAGGTGGCATCCAGGGGAGCTTATACTATCTACGCAGCTGTGTTTGCAGAAATCTTGCTACACCACTTGGGTGCACTTAAAGGATATCATTTATTTAATTTAATTGTTGGACGAGTTGTATGGTACTTAATATGATAAGACGTGTCTACATGTTCTATTGTTAAAGAGTAAAGTTGAACTTGTGTACAACTTTTTGCATACTGCCAAAAGTTTATTTGTTTTATTTCATGTTTCAATTTGAATGTTTTCCAATTGCCTTGGTCTGGGTTGTGGTAGATCCAGTGTTTCTGGAATCGGTGGGCACAATGACAAAATTCCCATCCATCGTGTGGCAGCGTATCAGTCCTGGGGATTGTAACTCTAGCTTCTTAGATGTAATGGGTTAGAAGAAGAATTGCTTGTGTACAGTACATTGAAAGTCTTTTTCTGCTTATCCCAGTTTGTTTGGAAGCTGGTATCAAATCATTTAACATTTTTACCAAAATATGAGAAAAGAATCAAAAATCTAGAATAATTTAATTTTCTCATTTGTCTATTTACACTTACCTCAATAACAGAATGTTCATAATAGTCCTAAATAATCTTCTTCAATGTTCATGCATTTTGATCACACATTTATTTGGTTCATTTGGCTGGACAATTTTAAACGCCAGGAGGTTGAAGTATCTTCTGCACATAGGGGTAAGTCTGGATAGTTTCCCTCCTCCAGCCCCCCCAACCCCGTTTAAAGAGTGCTGACACTGGTCGGGTGTGTTTACACCCCCTTTCCCCTATGAGCAGAGTGGGGGGGACAGAGACACAATAAACATGCTGAATAGGGACTCTGCATGGCTCTGACAGGGTGGATTGCCTATCATCTCAATCTCACGCCACTCACAATGACTTTTAACCTGTTTGTATGCTTTTCATGCGCCCCTTTCTCAGTGCTGTATTTTGTGGGATTAAAAATATAAATTCTTGAACTAGGCTTACATTCTGAGATTTTGTTGTTAATTATAACATTTTAGTTACCCCAATCATGTTATTGTGTTTTAATACTGTGATGTTTTTTTTAATAAGTAATAGAGGCAAATGCAGCACATCTAGTACAACCTGAGGTGTTTTAGATACTTTACTGTTAGTTTACAGTAGCAAAGTCTGACTTTGTTTCTCACACTTGGATTGTGTCTCTGAGCAGTGGCATGTCCAGACAAAACCTGGACTAAGTAGAATGAGAGACTGTCCAGTTTGCAATCCTACTATTTGGAGTGCACTTCATTCAGTTTTTTTTCTCATTCATTTGTTTATTTGTTTTCATGTTTTACCAGCACTTTATTTCGGTCAGGGCTGCAGTTAGTCAGTTTGTCTAAATTTGTGAAGTTACTGAGCTTTGATTAAGTGATCATTTATGTGGTCATTACCCTTTAATGTAGGTTCATTCTCTCAGCATATAAACACAAGTAAACTAGAATTTGAACAAAGCATTTTGCTTGATTAAATGACTGCATAATTTCAATTATATTTTATTAAAGATTTTGACAAATCCATTTCCTAACTAAATATGATGCTGCAGACCCCCAACTTGCAGGAGCATCCAATTAAAATCATACATTTCTCAGAAAAGTGCAAAAAATGAAATGATGATAAAAATACACTTGGGTTACAAACTTTATACAATATTTTGTTTCCCCGTTTTTCTGCATTCTACTATTCTATCAGAACTGTTGGGTCAGTATAGAGTAGGACAAGTCTCAACATGTTTGAAGTAAAACTAATATGAAGAAACCAACAGCCACTTGGAATAAATATCAGTGTTTACATGGAATATTTCAAAGCTGTTTGTAATACCTTTATCTTTATTGTTTTATTTTATTACAATGTTATTCTAATACATAGGTATGACAATTAAAAAGATAAAATGCAGTTGAATTATGTAGGTAAACACACCTGCTAGTTTAAAATAAAATTTCTTTTTTTCCCCTCGTTGGATAAACTATTAAATGACTTTGATTTTAGCACTGCACAGGTCAGAGCTACTTTATACACATTCCTCTCTTTTTAATATAAAGCTATTTAATTTTCTAGCATACTGGATCTATTTTGGGTGAGTTATGCTTGTTTAGGTGTAGGAACATCTGCACATCTGCATGTAATCAATCAGAAATAAATAAAAAAAGAGCTAATCTAGCTAATCAAGAGACCTTCAGAAATTACCCTCATAGTATATGGTCATTTGGCACAATGGCATAGTTTTCCCAGTAATGCAGTTGCTAGTGGCCAAGGCTCAACCCTTTACTAAATTGTATAATTTTCTAAAGTTCCTTCTTTGTCTTATTGGGAATACTGTGTGTACTTTTGTTCCACTTTTTAAAAACGGCCACTTAGTGTGGCTAAGTGAATGGCCCTGTGATGCCCAGCAATGTACTTTGCGTTCCCAACCAGAATTAAGCAGTAAGTAAAAAAATAACTGACTTGACTTAACATGCATATGTCTTAAAATCAGCTTCATCCAGTCAATAACAAATCTCAGCTCTACACAAGAAAAAAAAAGTATAAAGTCGATTTCAGAGGAAGGTGTAAAGACAATAGGTACATTCAAAGAAAATCACCCCCTGAGGTTTTTTCCAGAAAGCAATCAATAGCTTGAAAGAATCAATCACCTTATCTTTAGGACTGAATACCTGAGTCTGATGTAAAGCGGAAGGCAGGGATTGATCTTGGCTTGTTTTTCTGTTTTGCTGCAGGTATGACATCATTGTGCTCAGCATTGCAGTACCTTATTTACTGTTCCTCACCCTTTCAGTTCCTATAAAGAACCTTTTAGACTTTTGGTCCCGATACTATACAGACAATGGAAAGTTGACACCGCTTCATGTTGCAGATAGTTTTTGGATTACAAAACAAATGGATAATTCATATGTTGGTTGAGTTCTGGAACTTTCCAGAACTTTATATTTCTTCCAAACCCAAGGATGATCACTTAAAAGTCGACAAGACTACAAAATGACATATTTTCGCATCTGGCGTCCAGAAAATGATTGACCACGGTTGATAAGAACGTTGTAAGATTTGCTGGTCAGCTCGTTTTTTTCTGTCTCTTCTGCTAGCACCGCCTTTCAAATTGATTGGTCGGTTGAGGTTGTTTTCGCTAGATGATTGGCTAAACGCCGCGTCAGTCAAAACCGCTCCTGTTAAATACAACTCGAGCTCTACCAAGCAGTGGGTAATTCTGCTCCGGAGCTCTGGAAGGTGGTTGAGAGCCAATGCCTCAAGGAACAAAAAGACGGAGCTAAAACATTTTTTTTGCGAAATAAGGACGGATTTTTAACTGGGAACTTTTAATAAACAAAATACAAGATGAGACACGCGTCGTCAGATAACGAAACGGTGAAGAAAAATACACTGACAGTGGCAGACTTGTTTAAAATTTGCACACACTGCGAGCGACTTAGTAAAAAGGTAAGAAGCTCAAAACTTCGGTTCGAGTGTTATTTGTCATCTCGAATGCATATAGCTTATTGTTTTTTTTTTATTCTTTACTGTATTCGTTGTTTGAGGTTGTCATTTAGGTTTGAGCTCTCTGTAGCAGGCTTGTTTTTCAGTAACGGGGTCTGCACTGCAGCTTTCTTTGTATGGACTTATTTACCCTTCTCTGCACTAGAATCCTAGTGTTCTACATATTTTCTAGTCATTACCTTTTCACTGTCAATGAACTGTAGCGGGATTTAAAAATGTAAAACATGAATAAAATTCTGCTGCACTTTACGACATTTATTTCTTTTCTTCTTCGTTTTAAACTCAACGTCCTTCGTCTCAAAGTGGTTACACAGGTTCCGTTAACAGTTATCCGGACAATTCCAGATCCATGTCCCCTTTATCTTAAGAAATTATATATAATATTTCAATTTCAGAAGGATAGAATGCACATTTTATCCGTTAACACAATACACAGTGATGCAAACAAGGCTTAATTTACTGGTTGATCATTTAAAATTGGTGTTAGGTGGTCTAAGGAACACATATCAATCTTAATTCATTTTACTTCGGATTAAATTAACATACTTTGTGATTCCCAGTGCAATTTACATCTTTTTGAATCCACCTCTAAGTACCCACTCCAGTATTTAGTTATCAATCCCCTTGAATGGTCTATTAAACCAGTTCCCCTTTATTCATTTAAATTCTCTTAGAATTAAACAGTCAATGCTGCAAAATCCACATAATGTATACATGGCCAATGTGTTTTATGCAAACAAGCTCTAGAAAGGTTTTTTTTATTTGTAAAAGGTGTATTTTTTTGGACATTTTTAGGTCAAAGTACAATGGTGTATTATTGTATTATTTCAGATTACAGTTTGTACATGTTTGCAAACCATCTGTGTTAAAATCGAAATGAATCAGTTGGTTGCACCAATCTTGTTGATTGGTTGTTTCGAAATTCCTAGAAATGACTCTTAGATTTTAAACACGCTTGGTATGGAACATAATGAGCTTGCTTGTTCCTTATCTGAAGAAATGACATAAACAGGATTCCTAGGTTGATGTCATGAGCCTATTTACTTGTAATAAATGTGCTATTACTAAATACTAGTGTTCTCTACAGAGGTCAAATCAGCTGTGCTGATTAGTCATTCATTTTATGCTGTGTGCTATTGGATGAATAAAAATAAGAAGACAATTGGAATGTCACAAAAACATTGTAACTCATTACCCTGCAGACAAAATCAGTTAGCTTGAATTACTTGGTGACATTGATCCTATTTAAACTGGTTCCTTTGTTCATGACCACAAAGCCACTGAACGAAAGATCTTTTACGTCTAGGATGTGTTTACAGTTCATGAACATTAAAAATGGTTTAAAATGTTCCAGTGGTCACAACAGATCATCAAAATGCGCTTTTCATAACTTCAGTTGCTCTCGGGGCCAGTGGGGGTGGGGATTGGCTAGATTTGATCTGAGGAAGGATGTTTTCAAGGGTTCTCCAGGCACACAGCCAGAAACACTTTACTTGATTTTTTTTTAGAGTAAACCTCTGTGCCAGTTAGAGTTTCTCCCAGGGGCATCTTTGCAAAATGCCTTAATTAATGGGACCTGTTATTGCAGGACATGGGCGTGCGAATTCCCAGGCCGCTTGGAAACGGACCAAGTGTATTCATCCCAGAGAAAGAGGTGAGCAATTTGACATTTTCCATTCGTCCACTAATATCTGCATGTTGTCTGTCGGTTTTGTTGGTATTGTCAAATTCAATACACAATGCACACAATCTATGGATATTCGTGTACAGAATAAGAGTCATGTGTAGGTTTTTTAAAAAAAAAATGTGTTAAAGGTATCCACCACAATGTGTGTTAGGAGACTTTTAATAATGAAATATGTCACCGCATACTCAGTCCTTTTTATTTTAAGGTGATGGGAAGTTGCATGCTTCTATTTATAAGTTTATTTTTATTATATTTAGGATAACATAAAAAACAACATGTTTATTTGTTTAATTTGTCTCTTTTGTTCTTTCTTAGTTCTCTTGTATATTCGTCAATCGGCTTTAAGAGATTAGCAGATTCTTTTAATACGAAGCCATTCTCAAATAAAACAGGAGAAAATGTGTTCCTTTTGTTCCAGATCCTTAAAGTCAGCAAACTGGATACTAGAACGCAGTCCATATTCGAAGATGCTTTTTCCCTCGGCCGTCTAGATAACATCTGCCTGGTAATGGGTTTCCATCCTCAGTACCTCGACTGCTTCTTGCGGACGCAGCATTACCTGCTTCAGATGGACGGACCCTTATCACGGCACTACAGGCATTACATAGGCATAATGGTAAGAGCACTCAGTTAACTCAACTCAGCATTCACACGTTAACATCTTAAGAGTTTTGTGCAGAAAGACTAAACATGTCCCTTCATACATCCTGTCCAGGCTGCAGCCAGGCACCAGTGTTCATACTTGGTCAACCTGCACGTGAATGACTTTCTGCAAGTCGGCGGAGACCCAAAGTGGCTGAACGGACTAGAAGGAGCGCCGCAGAAGCTGAGGGCACTGGGAGAGCTCAACAAGATCTTGGCTC
>JAYDZG010000005.1:7408693-7418974 GCA_034509265.1 Microcambeva bendego | reverse complement strand
CTGTAAAATAAGATTCTAACTTGTCTGTTTTCTGTTTTTTCTAACTTGTATGGTTTGTGTTTGGTCTAGTCTCTTTAATAAAGCAGTCACATATTGAATCCAATCTTGATGTTGAATCTTTAGTGTGATATTTAAAAGAAGGTTGGTGTTTTGGCCAGGACATAATAAATGATACGCATTCAGTTTAATGAGTCTGGGGAAGGCCTGTCTCTCTTCAGCAAGGCTGTAATACTGCTCAGACATGGGTGGACGATTACATCAGCGCCTCGGTCTCAATCACATTGAATATATTCTGGTTGAATTTGACTAATTTTGCGCCTCACCTCACACATGCTCTTTAGATGGAATAGGCATCATAGAGCCAGAAAATAGGTGGAGCAGTTAGATATTTTGAAACTGTCAAAAACTCGGCATAGCAACTAGTCAACTGGACACCATGTAGTGCATAATTGGCAGTGCCTTGGGGTGGGATGATCTGACAATCTGGGTGGGGTCTTTGGGTGTTAATATCTCTTATTACCCCTAAGTAAGAGCAGTGTCTTACTGCAGAAAAAATAAGTGAAAGTTGATTTTCCATCATATTGTTAAATACTATCCAGCTGGTCCGTGAAATTCTAATATAAAAACTGTAAATGGTGCAAAAAAATATTGGGGACCGCTGGTGAAGGAAACTTCTGAAGGTGCTCTTAGACTTAAATATCACCATATATCATATTTTAATTTTAAAAAGCAATAGAAGAAAACAAGGCAATGATATTATTTCACATTTTTATGGAAGAGCTCACAGTTGAAGAAACTTGATCGTGTTAGATTTGAAATTAAACCATAATATAGAATTCTGTAAACATTGTAGTGCAGCAAATACCCTGCATTATTTCGTCCCTAATCATTCACAGTGATGGGTCGGGGAAGCTCACTGGTCAGATCCAGTTAACTTTTATGGCCTTTCAAGCGATTCAACAGCCTCTGTGAGACTGGTAAAAACTCCAACTCCCAGCATGCCTCTTGATATGCTTTGATTTCATCGTCAGATGGCCACTGTAAAGCGTTGTGATCTGTAAATAAAAAAATATATTTAAATAATACAATGTGGTAGGTAGGAAGGTTGGGTAGGTAGGTAGATAGGTAGGTAGGTAGGTTTTTATTCTCAAAAACATTTCCATTAGCATCTTGAGTAGTGGGCTTGGTGAGCTTAGTGATATATACAAATCTCTGGTAGTTATTAAATTGCAGGTCATCTACACAGACATGCTATGCTATTTATAAGGAGGGAACCCTTACCCCCCATTCCACACCTGAAAAAAGTGAAAGTATGCCTAGAAGCTCTTGTGAATCCTGCTTCTCTCCGTCCTCCATACAGTTCCACAGTGTCTGACACACCACAGAAGCCAGAAGCCAGTCCTTAGGTCCGAAGTCCCGCAGACACTCAATCAATCTGTATCGTGGAATAATCATGATAAAAAGTTTAAATAAATAGGAAATAAACAAAAAATAATCTTCTGCAGTTTAGATGAGGATTACTTATTCACGGCTCCCTCCTGATTCAATACGGTTCGGTTCTCTGGATCGGCTGCAAGGTTCATGAGGACTCCACATGCCGAGAAGCACACCTCAGGGTTCTTGGAGTCCAGCAGGGCCAACACAAACTGGTGTGCTGAGAAACAAAGTGTTGTTTACAGTCCAGAGTAAATCAGACTATATGCAAAACAACTCTGTTGAAGAAAGACTTAAACATCATCATGGGTCAATCCGGGAACAAATGTACACAAACGAAGAAAAATTGTAAAGGCATGTGTATCTGTAAAGTAAAATAAACTACATGTTTCGATTTTTAAAATTAGTTTATTTAACAAAAAAAAAACATGAAAGTGTGAAGTGAGAACTGGTTAACTTGCAAGCTTTGATAACAAATATAAAAAATGTAAGGTGTTTCCACAATTTTGGCCACCAGTGTATACTGAACCTTGTTAGGAGTTGAGTTGGAGCGGCTCCATTGCCTAGGATTTCGTTGCTGCTTCATTGTGGCTTCATTGCTGCTTCTTTGCTTTCCCCAAGTCCTTTCTGAGTCTGTTTCCAAGTCCTGGTTCCTTTTCTGAGCTTGTTCCAGAGCTGTCTGCCTCGTTCACCAGCTCATACCCGGTCTCTGTTCCTGACCTGTCTGTCATGATCCGCCTGCGCATGTCCGTTTTGTTTCTAACCTGCTCCTGATCTTTCTGCTATGATCCATCAGGATGTACCCGGCCTCATTCCCGGTCCGTTCCTGAGCAGTCCTGTATGTTCCGCCGGCGTATATCCGGTCTCATCCCAGGTCGGTTCTCTAGCTGTCTGTCACGATCCGCCTTTATCCTCTTTTAATTATTACTGCTCATAAGTTCTCTCCACCAATGAAATTCCTCACTCTAGGCGAGCCCTGTTCGGCTTTGAGCACCGGGACACTCCATAGGAAACGATGGCACAGTCAGTACGAAAGCGGTTTTGTCCCTTGTAAATGCACCTTTACTGAATGCAATACGGTATTCCAAAATCAAGCATCTCTATGATTAAGAAGCGTAAGGAAACAATAAATGAAAGGGATATTGCAGGTCTACAGTATTTAACTGTATATCAACTGCATTTCAGTGGTTTTATATTATATTTGTGTCATTTTCAGTGTATAAATATTTGAAGTTCCTTGGAAAGTTTCATCTATCCTTATGTGCAAAAATACCTTGAAACGTCTTTTAAAGTTTCAAGTTACCACTGTATTATATTTTAATTATTAAGTATTATATTTTAATTATTAAGTTTGGGTTTGTGTAGCCAGTGACACATTAAACATAAAAACAAAACAATGTTCCGGCAACATATTACATTCAACCATAAATTACAGTTTAGAAAATATTTTTTGCACATCCCAGCTTGTTTCGAATGAGAGCAAAGTTCTAACAATGGCTGCTTGATTCAGACTGCAAGCTAGAGCCACTTTCCATGTTGCCTGTCTGCCATTTAAAGTTTAACCCTTGCTGTTTCATCATTACAGTCAGACTCAAACAGTGATAATGTCAACCACACCTTTGTTCTTGATGATGAAGTGGCGTACTTCTTTGATATGTGAGAGGTTGCCGAATACACGTGTAGCCTCCAGAACAGCATCCATATGTGTGCTCAACAACAACTTCAGCAACACTGCACACACATACACACATTAGAATGACAATCGGATAGAAGACGTCATATAATGTACAGTGCCTTGAAAAAGTATTCAAACCACCCCCAAACATTTTTTTTGTTTTTTTTTTTACCTCACAACCTGAAATTAAAATTAATTTTTTGAGTGTTTGCCTCATTTCCTTTCCAGAACATGCCTACAACTCTGAAATTTATTTATTTATTTAGTCAACAAATAGAACAAAATAACAGAAAACTTCAGTGTGCAAAACTATTCGACCCCTAAAGTCAGTATTTTGTAGAGCCACCATTTTTGGCAATTACAGCTGCAAGTTACTTTGGATAAGTCTCTATGAGCTTGCGACATTATGCCACTGTAATTTTTGCCCATTCCTCAAGGCAAAACTGCTCCAGCATCTTCAAGTTAGATGTGTTCCGCTGGTGAACAGAAATCTTCAAGTCTGACCACAGATTCTCAGTTGGATTAAGGTCTGGGCCTTGACTTGGCCATTCCAATACATTTACATGTTTCCCCTTATACCACTCGAGTGTTGCTTTAGCAGTATGCTTTGGGTCATTGTCCTGTTGGAAGGTGAACCTCACTCCCAGTCTCAAATCATTGACAGACCGAAACAGGTTTTGCTCAAGAATATCCCTGTATTTATCACCATCCATCTTCCCCTCGACTCGGACCAGTCTCCTAGTCCCTGCTGCTGAAAAACATTCCCAAAGAATGATGCTGCCGCCACCACGTTTCTCTGTGAGGATGGTGCTTTTGGGGTGATGAGATGTGTTGGTTTTGTGCCAGACCTAGCTTTTTCCTTGGTTGCCGAAAAGTTCAATTTTGGTCTCATCTGACCAGAATACCTTTGGAGAGTCATAATGATGGATCATGTGACACTTAGATTGCACACAGGTAAACTTCATTTTAGTAAGAATGACTTCTGAATGTAATTGGTTTCATCAGAACTTTTTAAGGGCTTCATAGCAAAGGGGGTGAATACATTTATAAATATCTAACTGTATATATTGTTTTTCTCATTTCACCAACTTAGACTATTTTGTGCAGCTGCAGCATATACAATTCAGATAAAAAAATCCTTTAAACACAGATTGTAGTGTAACAAAACATATGACAAGCCAAGGGGGTGAATACTTTTGCAAGGCACTGTAAGTGTAGTGGTGTATAGTACATGGAAGCATTTTGTCTCTTACACTCAGAGATGTGATCGTGCTGGGTGCGGACCACTGAGCTGTCTGTGTGGTAGTATGAAAGGTTGTTGATGGTGGCTGTTGCGTTTACTACCAACTCTGCACTGTCCTCCACTGACCTGAGCTCTGAGAAATCATGACACAAAGTTAGCGCACACGGACATGTAATATTTCCACCTATGGTACCATACCAACACTCAATATTCTATAAATCTATAAAATTAATATTGTTTGGTATTATATGTTGTGTCGTTACAAATGTGAATCCATTCTAGTGACTAGGGTGGCGCCCAGCTGAGTTTTGAACCGAGCACTGACATTTTCTCACACGAATTATCTCTTCATCATGGCACCTGTTAGTGGGTGGGATATTTTAGGCAGCAAGTGAACATTTCATCGTCAAAGTTTATGTGTTAGAACAATTTGGGCGAGGGCCATTTATTTTTATTATATATATAATTATAAATGCAGTTAAGAAAAGGAAGTTGCTTAATAAATGTTCATCTATTCAGTCCAGATCTACAAACAAGGGCAGAATAAGGTATCATACTGAAAAAGCTCAATGTCAACCATGCACTGTCATAGAATCCCTTCCAGCAAGCCAAACAGCAGGTCAAAGTGTTTTTACTGTAAAGAGTAAATGCATGGAAGGAACAACAGCTCATCAGTGGAAAGTTTTGTGCAAAGTGGGTGCAGCGTTGTACTGTGCAGCATCGCTTGCACAAACACGATCTGCATGAAGGAGTCATGAGGAAAATCGACATGTATTCTTCAGAAACAAGTACTGTGGGCAGGTAAAGCAAATAAACAGTGAAGTAAAGTATATTTTTTTCTCTTGCAGAAAACTTACTTGTATGCTTCTGGGTTGTGTGGGTGTCAGTAAGAAAATAAAAAAACAGGCAAATTATATATATTGTATCGTCCCTCATTCTCACGGGTCAAAATGATTGACATAAAATGTGGCCACTGTTCTTTCATTTGAGGTTCATAAACAAAGCATCCCCACCACTTAGTGGAATTTTTTTTAGAAATGTGATTTATTATCGGTTTGAGTGAACTGGTGTGACTGCTTCCTATGTCTGCTTTTCTCTGTGTTTGAAAATATGCAGGTAGGTGTAACTGCTAATTTAATGCTCTAATTTTTTTGAGTGTGTGCTCTGCCTAAAGGACAATTCAGTCCTTTACCTAAAGGACAATTCAGTGTCTTCAGTTAACCTGACTATATGTTTTTGTACTCTGGGAGGAAACCGGAGCTCCCAGACTAAACCCATGCAGACACAGGGAGAACATGCAAACTCTACAAAGAAAGGACTCGGACCGGCCAGACTGGGGATCGAACCCAGGACCTTCTTGCTGTGAGGTGACAGTGCTACCCACCAAGTCACCGTGCCAGACGGTTCTTTGAAAAATAATATGTAAATTAAAGTTTTATAACGGTGGCTTAGCCTCACAGCGATCCTGGGTTCGATCCCTGGGTGGGGCGATCTAGTTCCTTTCTGTGTGGAGTTTGCATGTTCTCCCCGTGTCCGCATGGGTTTCCTCTGGATACTCTGGTTTCCTCCCGCAGTCCAAAGACATGCAACCAGGTGGATTGGAGACACTGAATTGTCCTGTAGGTACCTGTGATGGACTGGTGCCCCATCCAGGGTGATACCTTGTGCTCCAGCACCCCTCCCCGACCCCCCTAATTAGTATAAAAGGGATTAAAGAAAATGAACTGAACTGAAAATTTTTGATAGTAAAATTGAGAATGAGAACAGGTTGGCTTCTAACATATGATCTAGAGACACCTTATGATCCAACCCAAATTTCTTTAAGCAAATTAAGCTGATCTTTTTGGAACGTTGTCACAACCCAGAATTACATTGAATTGGTGATCGCAGTATAGGGATTATGAAATACTCTTAAGCATTTGTTAATAACAGTTGTTCTTATCACTCATCAATCAAAAGGATGTTTGGGCAGGGGTTCCCAAACTTTTTCACACAACTGCCTGACACTGTGAGTCATAAAGATGATATTGAACGAACTGAGATATGACAATGCAAGCGAGGGCTCAGTGGTATCCTGCTCAGATGCAGACTTGCGGTTTGCATTGTCAATTTCGGCATCATCCTGTAAGTATGCGTGTGTTTTAGAGGGCCTTTACAGAAAACGTTTCTCGCTATCTGCTTCTCTCAGTTTCATTTTCCGACTCGATTTCGGTCTTGTTTTATTGTCAGAACAACAGGATGTCTGAATTTACCATAGACTAGATGTACGAGAAGTGTGTCCCATAACTCTCACGGTGGTTGATCAAGAAAAAATCTGTTCATTAATTTATGGTTTATACCTGTAATTTGGTCATATATCTGTAATATCATATGCTCTGACCTGGCATAACATTATGACCACTGGTGAAGTATAACACTGATTACCTCTTCATCATGCCACTTGTTAGAAGGTTGGAAATATTATGCAGCAAGTGAACATATCACCCTAAAAGTGGATATTAGAAGCAGTAAAAACGAGTTTGACGATGACCAAATTGTAACGACGACACAAGACCCAGCATTGCTAGATGGCTGCTTTTGGGCACTTTAGCAAGTCCCGTAACTCTAAATTGCGGAGACTGTTTACTGTAAATGTAAATGAATGTAAATGAATGTAAATCAATGTCTGCATTGCTATAGCAGGGCTGTTTGGGCATCGACAGAGTGACCACCACAATATTATAAAGGTGGTCATAATGTTATGCTGCAGGTCTACCTAATAAAGTGCTTGATGCTACACAAAAAACTGATTGTGTATTTGTTTTTCCTTGCTGTATATTTTTAGATCTATTACATTCTTCTTCGTTATTCTACATAACTATAAGCTACAAATAAATGTGTGCCATTGCTGACAGAGATTGTAAATCAATACAGAAATAATAATACAAAGCATAAATTGGTGCTCTTCTTTATGTTTCAAATAAAAATATTCACCTTCACCTTCACCAAAGCTCAAAGACTCTCATGCAGGACTGAAAGTGGCTTTCGGTTTAAACTTAAAACCACAGAAGGGTTTCTCCTCTATATCTCGGAAACTATGTAAAGAAAAGAAGTGCATGTTTACCAAAACAGGCTCTGGGAAATAAAATCAGAGGTATTAGCAGCTTTGTGTTATCAGTTGTTCTGTTCACGGGGTTTGCTTGCAATGGTAGACAATGCTGGCTCATGCAAACCCACCTCTAGCATGAAGTTCTGTGGCAGATAGTATTTTTCCAAATATATGAGGTATATTGAATAGTCCTTGTTGCACACTAAATTTCAAATCAGTTGGGACAGTAGAAAAATGGAAGCAGACAGCAGTTTCAAATTGTGCAAATCTTTTTTGACATGTTTAGGCTTAGTGTTTATCACTGTTGCCTCACAGTCAGAAGGTCCGGGTTCTTCACAGATGGAGCAGTCTGGGTCCTTTCTGTGTGTAGTTAGCATTTCTCCCCATCTGCGTGGATTTCCTCCGGGAGCTCTGGTTTCCTTCCACAGTCCAAAGATGTGCAGTCAGGTTAAGTCGAGATACTAAGTTGTCTATGGTCAATGAATCTAATGATCCACAGCTGTTCCTCATTGCAGGTAATGCACAGGGCATTTAGAGGTGTACCTGTTGATCTTTTGGGGCGACCTTTTTGACTCATGGTTTGGTATAAATGCTTATGTTGATTTTGCGCTTGCTCAGAAGTTTTGTGTTCTTGTCTTGTAGTAGTTTAGTTCATGTTTAGTGTTAGTATAGGTTTCGTGTTTCATATGTTTAGCGATTAGCGTTAGCATAGCATTTAGTTTGGCTTCAACATTACCCATGTCACCTCTAAGGCACTCTTGGCACCTCTAAGCCCTGGAAACCCAGTCAATGACATTTCTAGAACGTCACCTTCCTTTACCATGCACTTTTCCTAGCGTCATTTTAATGCAATAAGCAAAAATTGTTGTCGTACTTAGTCACCCAAAACTGTCATGATATATATATATTAGCCTTGAACTGTACATCTTAATTTGTGCTTATGCAAGAAAAAAAGGAAGTAAAACTAAAACTGCTGATTAAAAAAACTCTCGTTTATCAGAACAGGAAGTGATAAGAACCTTTTTACCGTTCACATGCGAGCTCAGACGGCCGGTGTTTATCAGCTACAATCCACAGAAGCTATTCACCAGCATATCAGAGAAATATTTAAAGAAGGAGAGATCTGTTTATGAAAACAGCCTCTGGGTAATGACAGCAGTCCTGCATGCCACTTCTTGTTATTGGCGGTTTTGTAGCTTTTCACATAACTGCAGGACGCCAGTGCATCAGAGCACATAAGAAAGCACTGATCTAGAAACACTGACCTTTAATACATTAAATATAAATAGCCCGAAGGAGCCCAAACCATCTGCATCATTTGAAGTTGGTCGCTGGTTTCTGTTGTAACTGACTTTTAGTAGACATTTAGTGATAAATAAAGAAACTGCTACTAGAATCTACAGTGGAACCTCGATTTAACAGACTAAAAAGGTGAACACTGGTGTGTATACTGCGACTGTCCGAAAAATATGATATTTGCAGTTGGTGAATGAAAGATTGGTTACTGTAGTTAATTATCCACAGTGGTAGATCTTTCAGGGGAGACTGTTCTTGTTTTCTTGCACATGCTATAGTGGTTTAAATGGTTTGGTTTTGTTGGTTGTGACATTATTTTGGTTTTCATGCTCCCGTGGTAATTTGGTGATTCAATGTTCTTGCTCTTCCTAATAAGTTTAATTTAAAGTTTAAAGTCTTGTGGCAGTTTAGTTCATATTCAGCATAAACAGAGGTTTCTTGTTTCATGTGTTTAGCATTGTTTGTTTGTCTGGTTTAGCAATTAGAAGAACATTTAGCTTTAATCATGTGTAGGTAAGTCTTGTCTTGTCCAACCATGTTTTTTTTTTACATGATCTCTGCTTGTGTGCCCGCTTTAGATCACTAGTGTACGCCCCTCTTATCACATATGAAGCACCACAAGGCAGTTAAAAATCGGTGCATCTGTGCGATTCGAATCAGTAGTTCATTCATAGGATTTTCCAGCCAATTTATTCATGTGAGGATACTTTTTGTATTATTAATTTATTTATATTAAGTGTACAGTTCATTTCTTTAACCACTTATCCTAATTAGGGTCAGGTAAGGGTGCTGGAGCCTATCCCAGCTCTTCAACGGACAAAAGGGACATGGTAACACACTGTACAGGTTGCCTGTCCATCACAGTATTTATATAATGTGGAATTTGTTTTTTAATAAAAGGGCATTTACTATTTAGATACATAAAATACAAGGTCAAATACAGTATTGAATAGATTTCCTAAAGAAACAATAAAATAAAACTTTGTCATAATTTGTCTTCAATTTCATTTTGGAAAACAAATTATCATAACAGGCCTTGAACCCTGTATTGTAATTCTTTTCACATTGTGGGTAGAGTGTATTGTTATATCACGAGTGTACGCCCCTCTTATCACATATCCCATCTCTACAATATTCAAGATCTGTTTTCAAGAGAATTGCAAACCTAAGCATTGTGAACTCCAGTCCAGAGCAAAGCATTTAAAATAATTGATTCGTCTAATATTGCTTCCAGAAGAAAATAAGTAACTAATTATGCAGACGACACGGTGGCTTAGTGGGTAGCACTGTCGCCTCACAGCAAAAAGTTCGTGGGTTTGATCCCTGGGTGGTACAATCTTGGTCCTTTCTGTGTGAAGTGTGCATGTTCTCCCCGTGTCCGTGTGGGTGTCCTCCGGGTAGTCCAAAAAATGCTACCAGGTTGATCGGAGACACTGAATTGTCCTGTAGGTACCTGTGATGGACTGTTACCATGTGTTGAAGAGCTGGGATAGGCTCCAGTACCCCTCCCCAACCCTAATTAGGATAAGGGGTTAAAGAAAATGA
>JAYDZG010000005.1:7338222-7351142 GCA_034509265.1 Microcambeva bendego | reverse complement strand
CACAAGCCTGGAGCGGTGGGCAGCCCTTGCCATGGCACCCAGGGAGCAGTTAGAGGTTGAGTGCCTTGCTCAAGGGCACTTCAGTCATGTCGGTTCTAGGAATCAAACCGGCAATCTTCTAATCACAAGCCCAGTTCTCTAAACACCAGGGCACGACTGTCTCGTATGCACATGGGGAGCAAAGGCTGGCCTGTGTGGTCCAATCCAACAGGTGGGCTACTGTAGCTGAAATTGTAAAATAGTATTGTTGTATTGTTCACCTGCATATGTATAACTGACCAATAAAGGCAGTCATGTTTAAATGTGCTTTCTGTTCATTCATTTTTGACTTCATAAGATTAAGCAGTGTCTGTGATATAATAAAATATATAATTTGAATGTATTTAATTTCCAATGTTGTCTATTAGCAAACATTATCTATTAACAGGCTTTTAATTGCTGAGGGTAAAGTGTTTACTTTGCATGTCTCACGTTAAACGATTGGCAAAGAAGTAAGGGGGTGTCGGCCCACCCAACCCACTAGCTTTGTCCAATCAGACAGCTTGGACGGAGGTGTTTACTGTGTTAAAGCTGTCAAACTGACTGACAAATCACACACATGTGCATTAATACAAACACAAAGTTTCCAAAGACACAGAACTGCGTAACATCTGGAAAAGACATTTTCCTTCTTTTATCACAGGTATCATCTAAACTAAAGCATTATGATTGATATTTAGCACCATTTTCACACATTACATGAAGATGTGATGTATGTCTTTATTTAATATGTTGCTGCCGGGCCAACAACAAAAGAGTAGCTTAACTTATTTATCTGATGGGATTTGTTTTGGGGCTCCAGATTTTGTTGTAGAGCCAAGAACTGCACGTCCCATCCTCCAGAGTGAGCCAACATAAGCACGCAAACATCAAACCGACGAAGAGAAAATAGGAGCAAGGCAGAAGTAAAAGAAAAGCTTATGAAGCCAGATTTTAGTTCTCAGACATAGTTAATCTCTTTCATGTGCTTTTTCTTTGCTGTGATTTATTCCCCATTGTTTGGTCCCTTAACAAGTCGTATGGATGTTTTTAAATCCAGAAACTATGTGGATCTTCATTCACACAGATATCTAACACTGTTTTGACCTCAACCTGCTGCGTGTGGACAAGTTGTGGCTTGGGTGACATTGTGGGGTTACCACATTTACATAAAATAAGCAAATTATTCATATACATAAATGCATAGGTGCATGGCTGATGTAAAAAAAATGTTATGAATGTTCTTTAAGTACTTTATAGTTCTTTTTTTCTTTCTAATTATGGCTGTTGCTGTTAGGGGTCACCATGGCTGATCGTGATCCGTATTATTGATTTACATATTTTTATCCCAGATGCTCTTTTTGACACATTGCTCTATTTTATCCAGGCTTGTGACTACACTGGTTTGTGCATCCTAGTAGCTGGATACCTATAGAGCAATCCAATGTCTCCAATCACCTAAATGCATGTTTTTGGACTGTGAAAGGAATCCGGAGCTCCCGGAGGAAACCCACATAGACACGGTAAGGACATGCAAAGTGCACAAAGAAAGGACCTGGACTGCACCATCTGGGGATCGGACTGGGACCTTCTTGCTGTGCTGCAAAAATAAGTACCCTGCAAAAAGGTTATTATTTAAAACTGGTGCCAACAAGAGCATCCAATCCAGCAAAAGTCAAACTGGGAATTTGGGTTTTATTAGAGTGCACAAAGCAAGGTCCAGGGAAAAACCATACTGGACCATCTTAAACTCTATTATTTAAATAAATATTTGGAATTAATTAGAATGTTCAATTCAATGTATTACCATTTAAAATGATTTGGAAAGCAGAAACTGTTACTAAACCAAAGAGGGACAACTCAATTAATTCCAATAATTTTCGAATGAGATGTTCAAAACAATCATATGCATATAATCTCCAGGTATCCAAATACTTTTGTCCACGCAGCATAGTATTTGGTTGAATCCCTTTAAGATATGAGAAACTGGAAAGTTTTTTCTGAAGTCTATCTGACCGCCGATCAGACCAATCTCTCTGAACTGGGCGGGACACCATAATTCTACATTCAGGAAATACTAAATGGACCTTTCCTGTCAGTGTTTGACAATGACCAAAAGACCAGGACACATGCTCAAAACCAGAGGAAAACCATGACCCTTAAAAAGCTACTACATATAAGAGCATGAAAATAAATCTTGTTAATTTGGACACAACTGATGGATGGTCGGCTCAGACCAGGCCGCAAAGTGTAACCTGAGCCTTGTCGCTTCACCTCTCCTGCAAACACATACTTACCCCCTTGCTCAATCCCCTTCCCACGCGTGTCTGTCTCTCCGTCCCTATCCAATTTTAGCATCTACTATAGGAATGGATACCCAACCATAAAGCTTTACTGGATGCCCTGAAGGGAGGCGGGGGAAGCTTCACACACTCCCAAAACACACATAGCTGTGAGACATAAATGTATTTTTAGTAACAGTGAGGTACACTATGTTCTTTAAGCTCTTGCATAAAGTGATATCACGGTGACACTATCAACCGACCTTTGACCAGACGTCTGCTGGGGCTGCCAACATATCAGCTTGTTGAAAAGTGGGAAGACCACTCTTCTTCTACAACTTTTGTAAAGGTGATACAACCTCAGACACTGATTAGCATTTTTCTGGCTAACTTTATGTGTTTTGCAGTTGCAATTTCTTGTTTTTTAGACACTTGTCCTAAAGCAAGACTGAAATCCAACACATGTTTTATTATAATACTGTTCGAAACACTGATTTGCATTCTATAATACAGTTTTTAAAATTGACGGATGTGCATTGCAAAATGCATGTTTGCTATTTATTTACACCATAAGGTTAAAAGTAATTGGACACACAACCATAGAATTATCCAATTGTTCACTACATGAAACTCTAAATTCAGGAATTGTTGTAAGGAATTCATATTTGTGGCTACAACATGTTGGCAACCTGGGTGTGGGAACCTGTGCCCATACAAATAAAGGAGCATTTCACCCAGTTGTTATGGTATACAGTATCATGAAATGTTTTCTAAGTCACTATGACACCAGCACAGAGAGTCTCGGCTCTTCTACCGGGCTGCTGGGTGCCCTCTAGCAGGCACATCCAGTCTGTTAGGGTGTGAAATGACCAGATTAAACAGAGGGCTGGACTGCCCAGGCAACCTTCAATGTAAATAGAGGAGCATAGATCGGAGTGGTCTCACATGCAAATCTACCGATGCAAATCACATATCAGTGAGAGTGTGTTTCATTTAAGTCGCCCCCTACTTGGGAACCACTAGAGGTTGCTAGCAGCAGAATGAGGGTTTTTAAAAAAAGAGTCTGATGGCTACACAGATTAAAGAGAGATTTGTGTTCAGTCCTCAGCCAGGGCAATGTATACGACATATCTAAAAAATTTTAAGAAAAATAAAATGTTACATTAATTCCAGGCTGGTATACAGAGTACAGGGCTTTTCTGAACTGTACGGTTGTAGTCACTGGTTATTCAGCCGTGGAAAAAAAGAGAGCACTTCAAAATTATCTCTTATTGGTGATCTTTTTTTTCTCCGATGGCTGTACATCGGGTTATTTTAATAAGGTAAAGGGTGTGGATGTTTCTACACTGTTTTATTAATTGAATGGAGGAAAAACATGCTCCTATAAAAAGCTCTACTGATCACCACTCCCAGTTCTGCAAAATATTAAATGACTTGAGTTTGGCCAAGACCTTCAGCACGTGTGTACGTTCCTTGCATGCCCATCTGTGCTTGATTATAGGAAGGGCATGCTGTGCTTTATTTTTCTGTGAGTTTTGAGGGAGAGGGACCAAATCTGAGGGGAAAAAAACAGCAGGGTGCGGCTGACTTCAAGAGGCCCACTGAACTCCTCTCCGAAACAGAATATCTCCTTACTTGCTACCATAGAAGATCTGTATTTGGTTCTTGTGACGAACTGAACTTTTACCTATTGTTTTATTCTTGTTTGGGTTGGTTCTAGTATCGTTTGTTATGGTTATATTATCATTTGAGTTTGGTGGGTCACCAGAGACTTGCATTCTGACTTTTCCTCCATTATAAATGCTGAGTCTGAGTCAGAGCCTTATCAGTACTGAGCAGTACATGTACAAACTGAAACTTGCTGAGCTCATCAGTCTAGGTCGAGCCAACTCACACAAACAATTCTAGTTCATTAAACCTCGCTGTAAAAATGATCATAACTCATAATTTATATCTAAACGGAAATCATCTAGAGTTTTTTTTTTTCAGATCTTGGGAAGACCTCACTTTCCATTTACATGTCATTAGGTCACAAGTCATCTGTAGTCATAATCACCAAAAAAATGTAATTTTCATTACAGTGGACCCTTGACTTGACCCTTGAAGAATTTAATTGTTTCTGAAGGGCTGTTCTTAATGTCAAAATGTTTCTGTTAAACCTATTTCCCCAAAATAAATAATGTAAATAGAATGAATTTGTGTCAGACCTTCAACACCACCCCCAGACCTAAGCTTTCTAATGTCTTACATGATCTTTTTTATGAAAACAAGTACATTTTCCATTGAATCTTAAATTATAGAAAAGACATTACTATAATAAACAATACACAGTCCGAACAGTTCAGCTGTCCGAATATTTGTTCACTGTATATATTGGGTGTGTCCCAAAACCCAGTGAGCAACCTTGCTGTCTTTGTGCTAAACACAAACATTATAACAGTAAAATATAGCAACATGACTGAAAACCTGCAGCACATGTGGCATGGGATTTTCTGCTGCACCAGCAATTCTTATCCCCCATAGTTCCCCTTCCCTTTCCCTTGACTTTCAAGTCCAGTGACTTCCTGTTTCTGCTGTACACATATTCCTTCACATATGGACTGCACTACAATACAATACAGCGTAACTTTGCAAAAACAAATTAAAATACTGTAATGCATTACTTTTGAGGAAGCACTTGATGAAGGACTGTATAAATATATACACAGTGTGAGTTTGAATAAACACAAATATTTAACTGTGGTATTAGTTCACAGCTCAAATTGTGACAAAGCTAGATGACTAGCTAGGGTAAGAGCATCTCCAAAACAGCAGCTCTTGTGGGGTGTTCCCGGTATGCAGTGGTCATCAAAAGTTGTCCAAGGAAAAAAACGTGGTAACCCGGCAACAGGGTCATGGACGACCATGGGCTCACTAATACTATTTGAAAGAAAGTAAATCCCATGTTTACAGTCATATGACAAGTAATGTCTACAGAGTGTACATGTTATGGCAATTAACCTCCAAATGAATTGGTCATGTAACCTGGGCCGATTTGTACAAGCTAATCAATAACTAGCAGAACTCTAAAGTACGACAGCATGACAACCAGTAAACAAACAAACATAAATGACCCGTGGGTTCCCTGCTGCTTGGACCTTGTGCACTTTAGGGTTAGGGTTTTGTGCCAGAGCACAGACCTTCCCTTTGTACAACAGACAAGATGGTCTTATTAGTCACTCCTCCATTCAGGCTTTTTTATTTGACAGTTCTCTCTCCCTCTGTGTCTTTGTTTGGGCTCCATGAGGTGCACAAGGCTTAGCAGAATTCTCACTAATGCAACTCAGGAGCATGACAAAAACCTACTTCAACCTATCGAACAGGCTACCCCGTGAAACCCCCCATTCCTCCATCTCAGTCGAATATTTTCTATGATTCTTTTCTCGTAAACCATCACATGCGCAGTTCTTGGTTTGAGCAATATGCAATGACAAACATTTGCATACAGAAATGTCTGGCTGCTTAGCTAAAAGTAAGAGTAGATAGAACATGTCAATCAGTCACCCTTATCATCAGATATAAATAAAATATTGTTTATGGGATTTGAAATGCAATCTTTTACTACAAAACTTTTATTCTGTAAAAATAGTTGGGACAGAATGGAAAATGCAAATAAAAAGGCATTGTTCCTTACCGTTAAATGGACTTTTATTTAATTAAAGCCAGTTTGAACACATAGTAATTTCTTCCTTTATTTTATTAATAAACATTTCTGTGGTAATGTATGAGTAGTAATGAGGTCTAAACAATGATGGGCTTCCAAACAGGTGACTTCAACAGGTTATTGTAGTCATGGTTTGTTACAAAACCAGCATCCAGAAAAGGCTGAGTAATGATGATTAAAGGATCTGTAGTTTGTGTACAAATGTACCTCATAGAAAGTTTTTGCATGCTCCTCCCTCTACAGTGCATAATATATCAAAACGATTTGAGGAATCGTTTAAAGGCCAATGACACAAGCTTAAGCTGAATCTTTGATCCCTCATATGGCACTGCATCGAGAACTGCCACAACTACATAGATAGAACAGAATAGAATAGAACATTACACATATGTGTCATTACACATACACAGACGAAATGCTTTTCTTCGCATATCCCAACTTTTGAAAGCTGGGGTCAGAGCGCAGGGTCAGCCATTGTACGGCGCCCCTGGAGGAGTGAGGGTTAAGGGTCACCACCATCCTACTATATAGCTGATATAACCACATGAGCAAAAGATAACATTGGCAAACCTTTTCAAGCATTACAATATCAAGTTACATAAATCTTAAAAATCATTTATTTGTATTATATGCATCTTCCATGCTGTCCCAGCTTTTTCTTATTTGTTGTTGTAATACCTATGTAAAAAGGGGGTGAAAAGTTGTGCAAGGGCAGTTTTGCATGCTGAGTCCTAGAACAAAATGTACTTTCGGGAATGCAGGGCTTTATAGGTGCGTGCTAATTTCCCCCACCCCCATTTTAGTGATGACTGTCTGACTTTGGGACTAATACTGTGAACAAAAGCCTGCCAGAAAAGACTGAGTGTGGGTCTTTCTGGCACAGTGCCAGTAGACATGCAGGCATGCACGCACACACACACACACATACACACACACACACACACACATACCCCTGTACCCTTGTTTGAACCATGCCAGAATAGAATACACCAGTGGAGATGCACCGTTTTCTTCACAAATGTAAAATAATAAACAAACCAGATTAATTGTGCCAAAAAAGCAGCACTTGATGAACTTAACATACAGATACATTCAGGTGGTGTAGAAAGTTCTATAATTATTTTCTTCATGGCAAGTCCAGAAACTAGAATGGGCCTAGAAAAAAGACTAACACAAGCATTATCGGCTTCCCATCCAATTCCATTGAAAGAGTTCGTCTATACTTTATAGATTATAAATCTGAATTTTATGTATATACTGTATTTGACCCAGCAGATTCTCAAGATGCCTACACAACACTTGGGACACAGTGGTAAATTACACTAACCCAAGACCACTGAGATTCAGAGATCAAAACTAGTGGTGGCAACAGATGGTTCTGTATCTACATACAAACTTGACATGACTTAGATAAAGTAGTGGTAAAAGTAGTGGTAAAAACGTGTTTAAGTCATTCAGTCTATGTGAACAAACAGACCCAGAAATCATTCAGTGTCTTCAAAGAACTTCATTTACTGTTATACTGTAAGTTTATGTAAACGTCTGACCTCTACATATTGTAGAAAGTTAAAAGAAACGCAAATGTTTGTGGGGCATCACGGTGGCTTAGTGGGTAGCACTATCACCTCACAGCGAGAAGGTCCTGGGTTCGATCCCGAGTGGGGCGAACTCGGTCCTTTCTGTGTGGAGTTTGCATGTTCTACCCGTGTCCGCATGGGTTTCCTCCGGGTACTCCGGTTTCCTCCCACAGTCCAAAGACATGCTACCAGGTGGATTGTAGACACTGAATTGTCCTGTAGATACCTGCTATGGACTGGCACCCCATCTGGGGTGTTACCATGTGCCTTGAGCGTGTTGAAGAGCTGGGATAGGCTCCAGCACCCCTCCCCGACCCTACATAGGACAAGGGGTTAAAGACAATGAACTGAACTGAACAAATGTTTGTAATAAAACACTCACGTTTGTCTATTCATGCTCTTCTTCACAAAAAATCTTATCAGTATTTCATTTCATCTTATTAGATTATATAAACATGTGTATTAATTGTTGTTTAGCTGTAATCTATAATATAGACATTTTGACACTTCGATGGTTTTTTTGTCACACCTTGTAGAAAAAAACCATCATTCATAGAATATTTTATCCACCTTTAAATGTTTTTTTTCCTTTTGTCAAACAGTTTAGTGAAAAAACAACACTCACACCCCCCAATTATAATAACAAGCCTATACATTTAGGCGGCATTCCAAACCGCATACCAAATAGTACACCCAAGTTGCTTTATGCCTGGTTTACACTTCATAGTTTATGCCATGATTTTCGCACCCTGACTAGTCAGCGCTAGTTGTGCAGCTCTGAGACAACATGACTTTCAGTATGCATGAAAAGCTCAACGACTCGATTTGAGCAACTAGCCAGGCACATCATCTGAGGAGAGACACCTGGCATAATAAATTCCTGGGCAGGAGTTGTATAAATGTGGGACAGGGGCATAATATAGATCCTATCAGAATGCATACGCACACAGGTGTTTTACAATATTTATGACCTTATCCATCTTAACAAAACATAATACAGCATTGCCTTGTAAAAAATATGTATTAACTTGCAACTCGTCACAGAATATTCAGTGCCGTTTGCTCAGATTTTCGTAACATGAATCATCTCGTCGCTCCTCATGTTTGTTTTTGTGACAAAGCGTGGTTGGTGAGATCAGACCGACTAGATTGTGTAGTGCGTGATCCCCTATCACTGATCAGTCATGTAGTGTGAAAACCACAATGGCCAGAAGTAGTGTAGCCTGACCTTGGAATGTTTAATGGCATGAATCAGTTTTTATTCAAGTATTACGAAAGTGTGTGAATAAAACCCCGTTATTTAACACATCAACGTATTTATCATAAGCTAACCCTCCAAGCTAGTTCACAGAAAACCAGAAAAACCTGCAAAACCACCTTCTGTCTGACAGCAACGTTCTTCACCCTGCCCGAGGACACACTACACTACCTACATTCCAGGTGATTTCCATGTATTCAATGCTCTTCAAAAAACATATATGCATCCCATTCCTAGTTTTGCTGGTATAACATGAAAATACATTTTTAAATATTCTGGACAGTGTATATTGCAATTAGAGCCCCAAAAGACATTTGTAGACCCTTATACATTTGTAGACATTTGTACAACCAATATTACAATTCAGGCTTGCAGTGTTTTACACTAATGTAAAGCTGGTGGAGTGTGGACAGACACACCTGTGTCTACTTGTGAATGGCTGTTATGTGATTCTTGGATTTCAAGAGACCATCTGGACATTTTTCATGCTGACTGTGGCACAGGATTGTATTCCAGGTACTTTGAATGGATTCAGTACAGTTAAACTTACATGCTTTTTATTAGGAACACATACTGTTACCTCTCATTGGAATTTTAGTATTATTAATTTCAATCACTGGATGCTTCTAGTTTCATATTTTTGGTTGGAGCTCAATTATTTTTTTCAAGCACCAGCAGACGTATTTGAAAATTCCATGTTCTGTCTCTGTTTTGTATGTATATAAATATACAATATTTAGTTGTGTTATTTATTTATGTGATATTTTCATTTTTAGCACACGTTTATAAAAGAAACACCACCATAACAGTATACAGTCTAAATAATTGAGGGTTAATGTTCCATAACCATATTATAATAATATTAGGGATGTCAACTGATAAAAAACCAAAATTGCACAATTTGATGTAATTAATTGTGATTAATTTCATTTTTAATAATAGATATTGAAATGTACAACAACACAGTGGAATAATACTTGTATTCAGGTGGTTTTATATAATTACATATTTTAACTTCAAACACAGATTCTCCTGTGGTTGCTGGGATTGACAGGTATTTAAATGCAATGGATACAATAGATTTTGCTTCTTCTCTTCATGATAACTGTAGTGGACACTCCTTCATATTTATTATGGGTCTGCTTTATAGCAAGCATCTCTCCATCATCAGTCTGTGTGATAAATCCCCGGATTCACTTCTTTCTTATTTTAGGAAAACACTTCAGATCATTAAACTTGGGATCAAGTCTTTGATTAGTGAGTGTCCAGTGGTTAGAAACTCTCAATACTCCCTACTTGTCTGTTTGCGTGACATATACAGATTCCACAAAGAGGTTTTCCCTTTATAATTTAGAATCTGTACATTTTAAGATTTCATTTGTATGTCATGGTGGTTTAAAATGCAACATCATCTGCAGATCCTGTGTTGTTTTGGATGGTCTTTAATGCACACTGGTGAATCTACTCAAATCTGGCAATCCTGTGCACACATACTTGCAAACAGAAAACCAGTGGAGAACACACAAACACACACAGTGAGGGAAGAAAGTGCAAGACTAAACTTTATCAGTCCATGATTTAAAGTAAAACTTGATGCTGAAAACACATTTTTATCAAGCGTAGTTTTTCCACCGCAGGAAGAAAACACCCAGCTGTGTTAATTACATTAATTTGTTTTAATGTGTTACAGCTTTTAAATTATTTGCAACGATTGCGTTCATTTTGACAACACTAAATAATATTTTTTCTCTGCAACCCCATTTTTAAGTGGGTTACGAATATGAAGACTATCGGTTCAAATCCAGGCTCTTCATTGCAGCCACTGTTGGGTCCTTGACCCAGCTTCCCAACAAAGAATTTCAGTGTACTGTTTACAGTATATATGACAGGCAGCCCTTTTCTTCTGACACCAGCAGCCCTTCTGTTGGCCTCCATAGCATTCGTGTCCTCTGTTCTATGTCCTGTTGTTGTCCGTGCATGATTCGTCCCTCCTCAGACCAAAATTAACTACCTGTGATGTACTCGTTGATGTTTCAAAGGTCAACCATGTCACCTGGCCATGATTTGGTCCTGATTCAAGTTTCTTACGTAACAATTTAACCCTAATGAAAGTCTCTTAGATCTTCATCTCTGAACACATGCTGCATTCAATAATGTTCAAATATGCCACTTAACTATATATGTCAGACATATATTTCCTCTGGAGAAAGGAAACATGTCTTTATTGACTGACAGAAAGATAGAAGTGATGGCGAGATCACCAGATCGCAGTGAACAAATCAGGGTGTGATATTGTTTGTAGGCTCTTCCAAATACACAGTCACGCTTCAGATAGACTTGTTCACCTGTTTGCTAGTTTGTTTTAAGGTGTGTGTTGATTGTCTGTCTTGAGAAGTCCTGTATTCGCTGACACTCTGAAGCTTTCTGAGTGTTTAGGGGGTTAGGAAAGTGCTTAGGTAAACATAGTCTTCTCACACTACGGCTTAAGCGGACTTACGAGGACGTTTGCGGCTTCTGTAACCATCCGTGAGAGGATGTTTATTGCTTTGGAAACTGACCTCAAAGCCAAACTGTATCATTGGTGCTGATTTCTGGCAGTGTTTGGCAGGAGCAGTACTACTGGGTGTTGAAGAGGCTTGAAAAGTATTTTTATTGATTGAAAAATATTGTTTTTTTTTTCATTTATTATTTTAAACTGCTTTATTCTAATCACCTGGAGAACTTGGAGCAAGGCCTGATGCAACAATCCAACACAGACCAGTCAATCTTTTCCATCACTCACTCACTTATAAATGCTGGTTAGCCCATTACTACAGGAATTTATCACATCGGTTGGCACACACATAAATAAAGCCTACAAGGTAGTGGGTAGCCTTGTAGGTAGAGCTTTGGGTTATAAATTGAAATATTAAGAGTTTGAATCCCAGTCTTTGCCATGCAGCAACTGTTGGGCCTTTAAGCAACTAGGGTGACAATTTTGATTGTGTATACTGTGTGTTTTTTTAACAAGGCTGGCTGACTTCTCAAGACAGTACCCATGCAGTGCTTGGCTACCATGCCACCCAAAGTGTCAAAGAAATCATTTGGCCAGACACTGAACTGAGGACGCAACACAATAAGAGTCCACTGCTGGTGAGCATAGAAAAGATGCATGGTTTAGATTAGCAAAAATATTAAGCATATTTAAGTTGAATAAAATGATAAATAGAATTTAAGCTGTTGGCTACAAACAATTTTAGTTCATGATATGATTACCACTGTCAACCAATCAAAAAGTAACATTTATTATTTTAGCTGGAATAAGGTCTTTATAGATGTTGCATTCACTCTGGTGCTTTCTCTGGGGAAACAGCATGCCCGTGTGTGTTTGTGTGTGGGCAGTATGAAATCTGGGTAAAGGCTGAGAACTGAATAATTCATTGGCACAGGCTTTCACAGTATGCATTCGTGCTCTGAAGGCTAAGTCACATTGGACAATTTTCTACAGCTCTCTTATCCCCAACTTGACGCTTGTGTAGCTTAACCTTGAAACAAACATTTCACTTCATCCCAGGCACACGATACCTGGTTCATGCGCTTCGCGTTTGCCCTATTTGTAGTGTCCACTCATTTGGGAAGGCTTTCGACAGGACTGTATCCATGGTAATTTGTGCCCACTCTTATTTAGATAAAAGAGCATTTGTGAGTAGAATAAGAGGCTTGGCTTGTCATCAATGTTTCAATTCTTCCAACTCATATTTGGAACACCTACTTTTCCAACTGTGCCTAAGCCTCCCCAACCTTTTGTCACACAGTAAGAACCATATACGTTATTTAATATGCTTCTAACACCAAAGGCCAGGTTACCAGGTTGCCCTCGAGCAATGACCTTAACCATCAATTGCTTAGACTTTAAGTAGCTTGTTAATGTAACACTTGTTAGCTCTGGGCTAAAGCACGTAATGTCAACATACTTATATGGTGTGAACAGACAAGGCATAACATTATGACTACTAACGGGCGACTTGAATATTGAATAGTGAACATTTTATCCTCAAAGTTGATGTTGGAGGCAAGAAAAAAATGGAGAATAAGGATTTAGG
>JAYDZG010000005.1:7278975-7291440 GCA_034509265.1 Microcambeva bendego | reverse complement strand
CACACACACACACACACACACACACACACACACACACACACACACACACACACACACACACACACACACACGATGCTCAGAGTGGATGGAAATGAACAGCACTCTGGAAAAGGCTGAAGGACGCTGAGACAGTAGCTCAGCTCCATTAGAGAATGCCATACTGATTCACTATTTTTGTATTCCAGTACAAAGAGCTACCACACACAACTGGTAAAGAGCTACAACAACAACCTCGCCTTCTCTACAACTTACTCTGCCTTGTGCATCTCAAGATTATTTCATGATGTCTTGTCTCATACTGTGATTACAAGACAGACTGTATAATGCTAGTTCATTAGATTATCCGGAATATTTGTTTTGACATGACATTTATATGATTTTAAGTATGAGTGTCTATTTTTGTACAACCCCAAATCAGAAAAAGTTGGAACAGTAATAAACAATGAACTGTTTGTTTTTATTGCAGATTGTATGAACCTGAGATATTGATTTTCTTTTCTCAACTTCCAACATGGTCGTGCTTTACATAATTTTATTCTTTTTTTCATTGTATTTTGCATGTTCTCCCATTTCCTCCTAATTTTAGCACATCCAATTATGCTCAAATGTGTCATACTTTCTCTCCAGCAATGTCTGCCCAGGCTTTGAATGAGGGGAACTAAGCAGAGCCACGCCCCCTCCATTTACAATTTCGACATTTAGCAGATGTTCTGATCCACAGAGACTCACAAAGTGCTTTCATAGTAAACATTACATTACTGTAGTTTAAGTAGACACCGGTTCAAAATATAAATCTAGAGAAACCTTTTGAGAACCAAAGTTTTTTATTTATTTTTTTAAATAATGAGTATTAAGTATGAGTTACTAAGTACAAGTCATCTTAGTAAAGAGGTGAGTTTTTAGTCCTCTGACACATGGATAGCGGCTGTATGCATTTTTTCCCCCAGCACTTTGATGCGTGTGGATGCAAATCAGCCCTGTGTCTGGTGACACACCCCAAGATATCTTTCCTCATCTCTGTGCAGATGCTATCAATCAACCAGCAGAGGCAGTAATTGTCTCAGTAATTACAGAGAAACCTGATCTGGCATAGTCCTGCCCCTATATGAACAACAGGCCAATTGTTGTACGTGTGTCTTTAGACGGCATGGCAGAGCTGAGACTCCATATGATGTAATCGAGATCCAAACTTTGCTGTTTAGTGTGTGTTTTTACCGCTGTACCCCTTATTCCACATAACTGTCTTTATGGCTAATTCCATTCCTGTTGCAACCCTCCCTATTTATCCTTGATTAAAACTGGCACCACAGTGAACTGGTTTGTGCATCCTAGAGGCTAGAGTGGCACCAAACGAGTTTCCATCAAGGAATCCGGACTCTTTGCACTTGTGTGCTAGTGGAAGATCCCGCTGCTCCATCTGGGGTAGCCAAATAAGTAAAAGCGAAATGTAAATTCATGTTTTACTGGGGTGTCTATAGTTTAACATGGTTGAGGATTGAGTTCTAATTTTATTGATAATAGAGCAGTTTGTGCACTCACTCGTTCACAAAGCTCCTGAAAGGTGCAATCAGCAATGGTTCTACAGGTCCGAGCTAGCATCACTTCTCTGCCCTGCACGTTTAACACTCTCGGCTTGGTTACTGAAGAACAACATACAATAAGAAACACATTATTATCATCATTATTGTGCTATCGCTGTGAAAACTAGCTCAAAACAATTGCTGTCTATCCAGAAGCTTGAAGCCGGGGAAATTAACTTGCGTACCATCATTTTGTCTGGAAGCCAATTCACGGAAGAGTGTATTCACAGCAACCTCTGCATCGGGTTCACTCCATCTGCATAGAGCCACGGCGAAAGAGAAAAGAATAGAATATGAAATTAACCAGATCTGAAGTGCTTAGATCAAACAGAGAGTGGTGCTCCTGTGTTTAGCTTTTCAGGGCTGCTCAATAGCGCAGGATGTTGGGCTCAAAACAAACATTGTGAGTGTGAATGGAAGCGAGTGGCAATTGGGAACCTACCAACACACATACGCACTCGCGTATTAGCATACACTGAAAGGGCATCTATTGAAGAGCGGAGATTTCGACTGAGTCAGTGGAAGGTTCGGCACTGTAAAAAAAGTAATTGCCACTTTCCCCTAATGATTTCACATCATTAAACAAAGCGTGGAATCCCACAAAAGGGGAATTTGACTAAAAATGACATTATTTTATTTGTTAGCAGCTACATTGTCCAACACTGATATTACCCCTGTGAGAGAGCAATTGCCCTGAAACCACCTACAGCAGCAGTGACTGTAAATACACACCACATATGAATTTGTATTCATCTGTTGCCTCACTGAAATCAATTTTACTCTGTAGAACTAGAATTTTGAAAAGTAATTGATAATCTCCACTTGATGTAAGGTAGAATTGAAGCACACCTCTCCGAATTGTGATATTCAGCCATTAGATGGAACTTGATTCTGTATTTTGGTCCTTAAAAGATTACACAGAATATTGATTACAGGATTTTGAGCACTGATCCACCTAGCATTATTCAACGTACACCTCGTCACTTTCATAATATCGAGTTCTGAACATCTTTGGTTGTTTAGATCTTCAGCTGGGAGTGATTGATTTCATTTCAAGCAAGCTCATACAGGAAGTCACAAACCGTAAACTGGCCACTCCTGAATAAATTCATCATTGTTCACGGTTTACTTTTAATGACCACTAGTGGATCAGTGTAGTCCTTGAGCCTTATTTTTTGCAACATTGATTACTAAGTGGGGTTCAGAGCAGACAGAGCTTTATATACTGATCACCCATAACAATGTGATCACTGTCCTAATATTGTATTGGTCCCCATTTTGCTGCCTTTCAACTGTAATGCTCTTTGTATTCTGACACCTTTCGATAAGAACCAGCGTTAAGCCTTTTCTTCCCCATGTGCATCAGTGAGCCTTGGCCGCCCATGATTCTGTTGCAGGTTCACCCCCGTTCCTTCCATGATCCACTTCTGATAGACCACTGCAAACCGGGAACACCTCACAACAGCTGCAAATTTACAGATGCTCTGACCCAGTCGTCAAGCCATCACAATTTGGCTAAATTTCACACATTGTTCGTTTGAGAATTGAGAAACTTTGAGAATCAAAAGTGCACTCACTGCCTAATATATCCCCACAGGTGCTGTGATGGGGATAAAGATGTGATGAATGAGCTTTTTCACCTCACCTATCCAGAGCATTTACTTGTACCTCTACTTTCAATACATAAGTACATTCAATGTAAGAACATACACACACACACACACACACATCAGTATGTTTTTCAGAAACTTTATCCACCACTGCCTTACATAGATCTTATATGTATTGCATTTCATACAATAGTTCCTTAAAAGAGTGTTACAGTAATACAGAGTAGGTGAGCAAACAAACACAAATTCTTACGTGTAGTAGAGTTTGCCTGCTGGTTCCATCATCCTCATACGGTAGTCTTCAGTATCCAGACATACAATGCTGCAGTGTTCCTACAAGGCAAATATCAATACTTAAATATAACACATAAATAGATTACTAAAAACAAGCAATTCATTTTTAAGAAACCCATGGCATGAGAACACCAAAAATCTTTTCCAAGCTGTCGCAACAAAGTATTATCTGCGAGAGTTAAGATTTCACAAATTTGTTGGGGAAAAATGCCTATAAATGCATATTTTTTAAGTTTAAACCCCAAATATGCCCCCAAAACACGAAAATGCTGGGCTGCATCTGATGGAGATGCATCAGAGGGAAGCAGCCCATCAGCAGCAAGGATAAATGAATAATTTCACCTCCCAAGCCTAGTTTTTCCTCGATGGTTGCTTTGTGTTCACAGTTCTATACAAAATGTATAACCCCTTATCCTAATTAGGGTCGGGTAGAGGGTGCTGGAGCCTATCTTAGGTCTTCAACGGGCGCAAGGCACAAGGTAACACCCTGGACAGGGCGCCAGTCCATCGCAGGTACCTACAGGACAATTCAGTATCTCCAATCAACCTGGTACCACGTCTTTGGACTGTGGGAGGAAACCGGAGTACCTGGAGGAAACACACGTGGATACAGGGAGAACATGCAAACTCCACACAGAAAGGACCTGGATCAGCCCAGGACCTTCTCGCTGGGAGGCGACTGTGCTACCCACTAAGCTTATCCAAAATGTTTATAGTTTATTTATAAAATATTATAAAGTAAAGTAAGTATTCTTGTATGTAGCTGAATTTACGTTAATATTCATGTTACAAAATTATTAAATTGTATAGTTCTTAATAATTTAGCGTTATAAAGCAGACAAAATTTGGCACTTGTCTACTGTCAGGATAAAGCCAAGACTAAAAGGGCAAATCTAGTCTTTGCCGCTGTCTAATGACGGTTAGCTGCCCGAGGTGCCTGTGCAACTCTCCATGTACAAGACCTCACATTTGAATCTTTCCCAGTATGGGTGAAAAAAAGGGGTCGTGTCAGGGAAGCAAGTGGAATTCGGAAGAAAAAGGGAGAACATGCATAGATAGAAGTACAGCATCTTTGATAGTCACAGGTTTTAGGGTGGTTTTAATTTTGTGGCTGATCAGTGTTCTCATTTCTTGCTATTATGTATTTTCAATGATTGGCTCTTTTACTCCCACTGATGCGCATATTCAAGTTCAGTGCTCGAGGGCTTGATGAAAAATAAACGTGAACAGTAAATCCAGCCACTGTGGTAGTTTATTAAGCACTCCAACAAGAGATACTAGGTAAGCCATGACAAAAACAACACTGATGAAAGGAATGGGTGATTATTTTAACAGAAGTAATAATATGTGGCATTAACGCGAAGAGGCCTTTGGCTGAATTAGTCCTCAAATTCGGCGAATTATGAAATCAGGGAATTTTCCGCCACCCTCCTTCTTGAACCGGGGATAATTAGCAATCACCGCGCGGCACGAAAGGCGACCGATACGTTCTTATTTTTCCCCCTCCATCAACGTGTGCCTCTCTTACTCTTCTGAGCTGTCAACTTTTCTCTCTGGAGCCCAGAGTTCTGCGTCTGAGGCAATTGGCTGAATCTGATGTAATGACAGGCTGACAAACCACGAGCGGCGCGATACAAAAGGGAGCGCGACGCTTCATCAGCTCGGCGTGACCTCATCACAGAGTCGCCAGATAAACAGCCACCGCGCTGAAGACAACCGCCAAATCAGGTTGTCCCTCTCTCTTTTTCACAATCTCACCTTATCCACCTGTGACTAGAAAAAAATGCAACTTTTTTTTCTCATGACAGTGTCTTGACAGCTGAGGGGTTACTGAGACGGCCCTCGGTTAGGAAAAATATAGGGTTGAGAACGGAAGGAGAATAAAGAAACGTAATTAGACTCGTGAATTGTGCCCGCTTGCGCATCACTCTATGATTATGACTTCTGATAGGTTCATCTGAGACTGGCTGTTAAAGTCAAAAGACAGACTTTTATTTCTCTGACGGAACAATTGCAGCACATCATTAACTGTCAAAAAATAGGGTTTATTTTTGGGGTGGCACAGAGTTCTATTTCTCAGGTTCAACATACTAAACATGTTCACCAGGGAGGGGAGGTCTGATAAGGTTTATCCTCATTACAGTATCCTGGTTGGTGATAAAAATAAGTGATCACACTGGTTGCAGATGTAGGGTGTGTTTTTATAAAAAAAAATATAAGAAATCATTACAATGTTACACTAAATTTGATAAATCTACAAGATTGTCATTCAACCTTGTTATTTTTTATTTTTTTATCATTCAACCTCAATTATCATTTCTCATGATTTTTAGCGCATCCAATTTGTACCCGATTGTGTTATGCTTCTTCTCTGTTAGAGGATTGGTCCCCTCTGGCATGTATGTAGTAATCGCACATTTTTGAACCCACACGAGGGTTTCTGGGTTCCATCCCTGGGTGGGACGATCTGGGTCCTTTCTGTGTGGAGTTTGCATGTTCTCCCCATGTCCACGTAAGTTTCCTCTGGTTTATAGGGTTTTTTGAATTCCCATAATATGTCAAGATGCTTCAGTTCTTCAAAACTGTCATAACTATACCGCGAGATAAGTAAAAAGAAATGGATGACCTTTCCAGAGTCCATTATCTCTAAGGTCTTTATTTAAAATGTTATTAATACTCACACTGAAGGCTGAAATCCAAAGTTTACATAAACAGGTGATCAGGTGGTTCCATGACCTAATACTCTACTACACCACCACTGACATCGAAGGTCTACTTTCAGCCCTGCTATCAACCATTCAGGTTCCCACTCTTGTGCCCCCTGAGCCCCCTTAGCAGCTGTCAAATGCCATAAATGCAAATCTATAGACATTTAATTTGTGACATGACTCTATTGGAGATTTTGTTGGATTGGGTATCCTTCATGACTAATGCTGGCTGATTTAATGGCACCTGAACAGAGATAGGTGATCAGGGTCTCTCAGTACACAGTGCTGATTTGCATGCACACACATCAACGTGCAGATGGAAGTGCTGAATCGAGAGAAAAATTGGAGAACATGCATAAAAAAACCAAAAAGTCCATTTCACTAGTAATAAAGTGACACTTTGACTGACAGAGGGAAAACGTACTTTGGCAGGACGTAAAGTTTAAAGGCACCAGTCAGTAGAAGATGTCCAAGGAATTTCAGCTCAGTTTCAAATAGAAATAAAATATAAATAGATTATCTCTCAGAAATTTTGCCTTCCAGGTTTTTTTCCCAAAGCAGGCCTGACCATTGAGTCGGGAACAAAAGCCAAAGATAGCCGTCGATCGGGCACTGATGAGGTCCACTACCTCATTACCGACGTCGAAAAACATTTGATGCTTTTTTCCCTGAACTCCCTCCTTTTCTGCTGGGTAGAGAATTGACACAGGCAGGCTCAAAGACCGCAGGGTGGGAAGACTGAAAAAGAGAAGGGAGTTGGGGGAGGTTTTGGGGGAGTAAGGATGTCGTCCATTCATCTATGTGTGTCTTACAGCCACTTTGGTAAAGGGAAAGAAAGAGGGGGTGGGACGGAGGGAGGGGTCGAGAGAGAATGAGGGACAGCTTAAAACAGTGCCTTTATGCTTTTGAGTCTGAGGACGACTCTTCTTACATCAAAGTATTTTCACCACTCGGGTGTGCGAGTGCGAGTGTGTGTGTGTGTGTGTTGGGTGAGTGTATTCAGAGATTAAGTGACTAGTGAGAATGTGTGTGTGTAATGGGGGGTGGTTCAAGATGTGAACACACTAATTACTCCTAATTATCAATTCCTTTTGCACATACCGGTCTTTACAGGCTACTCAGAACCTCCTTACAACGTACTCGGAACGTTCTCACAACCTCTCACTGCCCCGTCCGGAGCTCTTAGAGAAACATCACTTTAGGAACATCTGCACCGCTTTAAGAGTCGGGACCACCCCAAACAAACACGGGGTCAGAGTATTATCTGCATTCTTTCTCCTTTATACATCCCTAGTCTGAGCACAGGCAATGAATAAGCAGTGCATCCTTGGTAATGCCCAGTGGTTTAGGTGTACCTAATAAACTGCTCATTTCTGTTTGAGTGTACAATTATAGCTTCTTCTAGTGATGCTTCTCACTTTCAACAGTGTCCAAAATAGAAAGAAAATTAGCTAGCATTCGCAACCAGTTCAGTTTTTTACAGTGGTACCTTGTAGGTCAACATTCTTTAAAACTCTTTGAAACTTGACACCCGAATTTAATATATTCTTAATATATTGATAAATTATAGCTGTTTCGAACAGCGCTTGGCTTGTGGGGAAACGTCATCAAAGTGCAAATATGAGATTAATCCGCATTCGTGCGGAATAACTGTCATATTCACTTGGAAAACCCCCACGTGTATCTGTGTTTAGCTAGATTTTTCTACTGTTTCACTTTTAAACCTGTGTTATATTTCGGGGACACAGAAAGCTTAGTTTGCCGCTTGTTAAAACATCGGTGTGTGTGTGCCCGGCCTTCTTGTCAAGTTAGCCCATTCGTTACATACATGGGACCATACATCCTTATAATGAGAATACCTTGAAACTCAAGGTCACTCCCAGAACCAATTGACATCAAGTTTGAAGCTACCACTGTATTATTATTTTAGATTTTTAATTGGCTTCAAGGTTGAGTCATCATCTCCGAACATGCTGTACTTTATCAAGTAGGTTTGTTCATTCTGTTTCCAAGCAGACATATAAAAAGGAAGGAAATTGAAAATAAAATAAAATATGAAAACATAAGGAGTTATTGTTTGGTAAGAAAAGGCTAGCGGGACAATAACAGTCATTCAACATCAATTCCTCGGTCTGAAGAGCGTTCTTTGACCATGTCATTCCATTATCATACTTGTGATTTGACAGCACAGTCCTTCACCATCTACCCCCCAATACACACTGCCTACCATTTCTATGTATTTCTCTTTGAGTAATGTTTAAATACCTGGCTTACTAGAGGTACCAATTAGTTCTGAAGCACAGAGAAAGAGAAAAAAAGAACAAGGAAAAAAAATCAAGCAACAACAACAATAAAAGAATGAAGGCACTTGAGCTAAACTCAGGTTATCACATTTCGGAAAGGATATTGTTATTCCACTGCATGAACGAGCAACTAAGGCGGAGGGGGGCAAAAAAGTCACAGGGTTGTTAAGAGTTTGACAAATAAGGCTTGACCCTGAATGACTGGATGAGTAAAAACAACAAATAAGTACATTTTATAATAGTCTGAATAACATCATTACCTCAAAATAGTAATAGTATCTAGTAAAAGAACTGCTACAAGAACTGCTACAACACCCAACATCATAACTTCAAATCTAACAAATGAATATATGGTTCATTGTGATCTTTTTTTTTGTTCTGAAATGGCTCGCCTCATAATTCTGTAACGTGGCTACATCAGATATTTATCCATTAAAGCAGGGGTTGGAAATTAAATTTTCAAATGGGCCACATCAGAACCTGAGACTGAGATTTTATGAAAATCACAGAGCCAATCTAAAATGCTCTAGTCCTGGATGTGTAAAAAGTAATAAAAGTGTCTTTTGCAGTTTATTTAGTGAAGCTTCTGCATTCAGAGTATTGTGTTTCTCTATATTTAGTATCATAAAAGCAATTTAAACCTTACATTTTAAACTCTCTGTTTGCCGACACAATGGTAAAGCTGAATAAACTCACACACATAAATGTACAGATTTTTTGTGTCCAGTATCAATTGTTTTATGTATTTTTACTGGCTGAAGTCACACTTAATCATATAGGTACTAACTAGGGAATTAGTTGTCATATAAAAATAAATCAATAATCATAAAGATAACACTAATAATAATAACACTTGCAAAAAAGCAATTAGTTTAAATTCCTAGTATTTTAGAGCTAGTGAATTAAAACTGTTTTAATATAATTATATATACTTATCGCCATGTGGTTTCTGACACAGCCAGAACTACTCAAAATGCACACTTAGGTCTCTGGAAAAGTTGAATTCAGGCTCTTGGTTGATCCCCTGGTCTTCAGGGTCAGTGATCCAACACAGTGGTCATGTCCCTTTCAGATCATTCTTTCCCTATTAGGGTCCCTAAAGTCAGCCTTCTCCTTGCCCCCTGTTAATTCTGCCCGATAAAGGAACTGAATAGCACTAGAATAGCTTCTGTGTGCTTTTGTGAGACCATCTGGGTTTGGCTAGTCTCAGAAATGCAGAAGGCCGACCCAATGCAGGGTGGCCTACAAATAATTGTTTAGTGTCCACTCAGGCCTGATGACTCGAGGTTTGTAACGGAGCATTTTTCCATGGCCAAATCGTGCTTTCCGGCCTTTGTGCAGAGGGTCCTGCCCTTCCAATTAACTAAAAGTGGACCCTTTATCTATCAGTTTTTGAAGGTTATGTTTTTTGGGATGTTCCCTCTTTTCATTTGCCACTGTTAATTTATATTTGTTCCACTACATAATTTCAAAAAATACTTTTTATTTTACTTTTATGTATTTCTACCACTATTTTGGTCAGAGCTGTGGTTTAACTTCCCCATAATTCCTGGCATAATACCACATTGACATAAAGAATTTTATGGTTCACCAAGGAGATTCTGAACTTTTTATCAGAAGATGATCCTTGCAAAGCTCATGAGTCTGCTCCTCCATGCCCTTGCTGGCCATGAGTGGCAAGGCAGATGGACATAATGTCCTCCACTTGCAATTTTGGTCCTGAACCAAACAACACATACTGTAATCACGACCAGAGTGTAATCAGCAAAAGAATTTTAGGAAACTACAGATTTTTATCTCTAAGATGCATGCACTGTCTGATTAAAGAAACCACCAAAGACTCCACTTCAGTGCCCCGTCTGGCCATTTTAGCAAGGCAGATGGACATGATTCTGTGATCCAAGCCGTCTGTCAATTTCCACTGCATGTGGACCAGTTAAAAAGGAGTTTCAACTTCATGCAAAGCAGATAGCCAATTATTAGGTAGGTTCATTATATGTTAATTTGTCCTCCACATTTGTATTGCATTTTGTAGATTTGGTCCTGAACCAAACAACACATGCTGTAGTAAGTTCCAGAGCTTAATCTGCTAAAGAAATTTACAGTTCAACAAATAGATTTTTACCAGAAAATGATACCTGCAAAAGCCCATGAGTACGATATTAAAATGGCTCACCCAGGTGCAGTGCAATACTTACACTGATAAGAGCTTGAAAAGTTGGGTGTCAAATTGCAATTTCACCCACAGTTTACCTGCAATCATGTCTAAGTTAGTAGAAATGTGACGCATGATGCGTGGGTTAAGTAGGAAGGCCCGACGTTTATCAGGCCGCCGCTTCCTCGAGCATACGCTTCAATGCCCGTCAAACATGCAAGAATGTGGGCTGCTGCTAAATGCCTGGAAATGATGCTCTGATTATTTATGATGGCCCATGGCAGAACTGCTATAATTACCCAGATAGTGCGCCGGATAATGCCAATACCTGCTCACAATGACGCTATTAAATTACAAAGCAGATCAGAGCATCCAAGCATCTGTGACAGTCCTCACTTTGAAATGCAAGCAGGCAGTTTCATTCCAGCCGACCCACACCAGTCATTAAACGGACGCCTCATCCCAGCATTTACACAATCTATTTCCCTCAAAGTCGCTCCATTCTCCAGGCATCGATCAAAGCTTAAGCGTATTTTGTGGGTTCCTACAGACTTCAGGTGGTGAAAATACGACCATAAAGGCTGAAATAAATTAACATTGTCTTTACCTTGAGCGTATCAATGAAAGGCACTATGGCTGTCCTCTGAAGTCCATTTTTGTAGAGTTCTGAGACAAACACAAACACAAAAAGACCGAAAGACCGTCGGCCTGGTTATTATCAGCCTCCCTCTTTAGACTTGTCGTAATGTCATTTTCCCGCACTGATTGACAAATAAAGTGTCTAAGGATGAAGCAAAGCCAGCAAAAGGAGGGTGGACAAAAGGGGACAAGAAGAAGCAGAAAATGATTTCTCTGTACCATGCAGGAGACACATGAAATTCATTACATTCCCTGACAATGAGCTCAGGAGAAGAAGTCTCTCTCTTTCAGCACAGACAATACAGCAGGATCATACTGAATAGGGTCTTCAATTAGCCCCGCTGGCATTGTAGACCCCGATACCACACACACATTCACCACGATGTAAAAGAGAGAATGACGAGTTACTTTTATCAGTGACTTGTTTAGAGATACACACTGGGTAGGAGCGATATCTGAAAGGACTGGATTATTTCGCCTTTAAACAAGTCATCTATAGTATGTAGTTCTGTTTTTTTTTCTAGCTTTGAAAAAAAAATGTTTTAAGGGTTAACCAAGGAGATTTCGAACTTTTTTCAAGAAAATGATCCCTGCAAAAGCCCATGAGAACGGTATTTAAAGGGCTCTCCCAGGTGCAGCACATGATACCACTGATAAGATGCTGATTAAACAGTCTATCACAGTCAGTCATCTGTAACTCCATGCCTCTACCAGCCATTAGTGTCAAGATACAGTGCGTTACAAAAATATTCGCTTTTTACCTATTTTGTTTCATTACAAACCGGGTTTAAATGTTTTTTTTTTTCTCTGAATTGTATGTGATGTAGCTGTCTAAGTTGGTGAAGTGAGATGAGAAAGATTCAAATTATGACGGAAAATAAGTATTTGGTCAATAACAAACAAGCAAGATTTCTGGCTCTCAAAGACCTGTAACTTCTTCTTTAAGAAGCTCTTTTGTCCTCCACTCGTTACCTGTGTTGGGGTATAAAAGACACCTGTCCACATCATCAAACAGTCAGAATCCAAAGATTTTCAGTAGGGTTTAGGTCTGGAGACTGGCTAGGCCACTACTTGGTTATCCTGGCTGTGTGCTTTGGGCCATTGTCATGTTGGAAGACCCAGCCACGACCCATCTTCAATGCTCTAACTGAGGGAAGGAGGTTGTTCCCCAAAATC
>JAYDZG010000005.1:7239266-7252936 GCA_034509265.1 Microcambeva bendego | reverse complement strand
TTTATGTGACTCCTAAACAGTTTACATTAATTCAACAGAATCGCTAGTCAATTCGCTGTTATTTACAGCAGAAAAATGATTTACCCGAAACAAACTGGTAAAGATTTATTTGTTTTTAAAAAACGGACGACGTATTTGGGAAAGCGCAGAAAACCAATCAATTATGTGCTACCGTGTTTAAATTCCTACTGTTTGGTCTAGTACAGTACATTTCAGATTTAAATATGATTGCTTGAATTTAGTCTAGATGTGGATTGAGACACACTCGGTTGTTAACCAAGCTTAACCAAATTAAACACGATATCTTCGATACAGCTTGGATTTAGAAGCCTAACCATATTGTACTGTTTGAAGGAAAATAGGCAAAATTAAACTGAACTTTTTACAGATAAACAATAAACATAGCAACTACTGTTGAGAACGTGTTATGATCTGATATTGCAATTCTCAAACTTCACCCTATCAAAGTAAATCAATAAAAATAAAAAAGTCAAACTCGTGACATGTAGGTTCTAAAGAGAACTGTTAATACAGTTTGATCAAGAAAGTTAGCTATTAATCTTATATATACTTAAAATGTTATTTTATTTGTACTGTTACAAAATTCCATCGCTGACCTAGAGTAAGTCTTACTTCTGTACTGAATACCAAATGGCTGCTTATTAAACACATAGAGCACTACGTGTTCTTTTACGTCGTCCTGTATGTAGTGTACGTGTATAGGGAGTAAGGGTACATTTGAGACGCAACCCACTCATGCCTGGGCTGGCGTTCAACAGCGTCAGCTGCGCCTCAGCTGATCGGAAGTGAAGTTCCGACTGGTTTTGGTTTAATTATCGGGCACTAATGGCAGATACCATAGCAGATACCAGGCGGCTCTTTGCCAAGCCACAGAACCTAAACGATGCTTACGGTCCACCGAGTAACTTCTTAGAGATCGATGTTGGAAATCCGGAAACTGTGGGCGTCGGTCGGGCGAGATTCACTACATATGAGATCAGACTGAAGGTGAGCTAAGCTAGTTAGCACGTTAGCTTTTTTGAATTTAGTTAGTACCAAGACTGACACATTTTAAAGTAATTGTGACGATTTTACTCATTGCTACGATACAATAACTAAAGAAGGGTTCAGATGTCAACAAGAATTGAAAGTAAAATAGCCAATGAGACGTGTTGACATGTTTATAAACAACTTCGTTTGTACCTTCGTAAATAGTGGCTACACATTTAAGACACTATTAGTTTAGGTCTTTATTGGGGCTAATATATATACGTATATAATATAACGTATTAAGTACTACGTTAAACGTATTTGCAGTTTATGATTAACTGATGTGTGTGTTTCTTATTTTAATAAGGGAAGTTAGGTATTGACAGGTAGGGTTCTGTGTGGAGTTTGCATGTTCTCCTCATGTCTGCGTGGGTTTCCTTCGGGTGCTCCAGTGTCTTCGCTGCCTTACTTATAACCTTGAACTGAATAATGTATTGCAATGAGTAACCAATGTAACCAAACTGTAAAACATGACGTTAAGACCCCAAATAAACAAATAAACCAAATTTCCCTGGAAAGTTAACCACAAAATATTGTTGTGTGTCTGTGGAAATGTGTGCCCATACACTCAAAAGTGATGTAAAGGCTGGACTTGTAGAAAACTTTCCAGTTTTAATTAAGTTTAAATATTTTGGGCAAGTCGCTGGAATTTCTCAATGCCAATTTCCTCAAACCATGTCTTTATTGACCTCACTTGAACACACAGCCAATAATAATAATAATAATAATAATAATAATAATAATAAAAGTAAATTGACTTCCTCAACCTTCCACCACAAAGTTGGAAGCATATTATTCTTTGTATATAATTGATTTTGTACAGACGGTAGGATTGGATGCAGCTAAGCCTTCCCACCACACAGGATGCTGGACCAAGATAATAGTATTGTTACTGATATGAAAAACCCTGTGCTGCTAGATAATGTACACACCCTGGTGATGCCTTTTCCAAAATAAAAGTACTGTGGTACCATAAAACTTAATGTAATTTGTTTCTGGGACTTTTTAGAGGCAGGAAAAAATGGAAAGCATAAGGAGAGTTTGACAAGGGCCAAATTGTGGTGGAAATAATTTGAAGACAAATTATGACACGGTTTTATTATTATAACTTTCTATGTGGAGTTTGGATTTTCAACCTGTGTCCATGTGAGTTTCCTTCAACAGTCCAAAAACATGCCGTCAGGTTAAGTAACTAGTCACTGATGGTGCTTTTCCACCAAAAGTGGGTTCGGGAGAGCATAACGTGAAATACGCTGAACTGGTTAAAAATGATGTCGGTGAACCGGAATAGACTCTGAACCATGATGGTGGAAAAGGTGTATGTGATGCATAGACCAGTGTCGATCCCAGGCCCGGATAAATAGGGAGGGTTGCGCCAGGAAGCGCATCTGGGGTAAAAACGATAACAAGTCGATAATGTGGACCACGATCCGATGTGGCGACCCCTAACGGGAGAAGCCGAAAGAAGTAAATTGGATATATTATTATAACATACTGTATTTGTGATTCTTTTATTTATCTTAACAATTATACTTTAATTTTGAGGTGGGTACAAACAATGCACAACTTTTGAACTAACCTCAATTTGGCTGGAAAACCCCAAACCTGGCTACCAGGTCTATAGCACCAGTGATATCAGCCCAGCAAGGTGTACAGCGCCAGTGCCCTCTGCTGTTTAAAGTAAATTTTGATTCATTATTCTATACATGTTAAATCGATTCTAATCGTCGATTTTCTAAATCGTTTATGAACTTCCTTGTGGTCCATCGTTACATCCCCTAGTCTGAAGTGATACGAAGAAGGAACAGCGGTAAACCGGCGACAGGGTCATGACCGGCCGAGGCTCGATGATGCACGTGGGGGGCGGTCCGAGCCAGCAGACGAGCTCCTGTAGCTCAAATTGCTGAAGAAGTCAATGCTGCTTCTGATAGACAGGAGTCAGAATACACAGTGCATCACAATTGCAGGGCAAGCAAAAGGAAGACCAACACAATATTTGGAAGGTGGTCATAATGTTATGCCTTATCAGTGTATTTTTTTTCTATGTGAGTTTATCCGTACAAGTCTGTATAAACTTTTGACTTTGACAGCAGCTACGTATGTCGCATTTAAACACTTAATCAGTCTTGTTTACGCCGTAGCACTTGGGCGTTTTAGCTGGTCAGTCATCGTCAACTTCTCGGAGCGCTGATATCTTTAAACATCTCGATTTTAGAAAGCTTCCGTGCATAACGGTTCTGATTAAGTATTGTTTATCCTCTTTTTAAAGACACTTTAAAAGCATGCGTTACGTAGCGAAGCTCTCTCACAAAGGACGCAGATAGAAGCCTCGTTTGAAGACGTCCGCCAGCACCTCTCGGTTTAAGCAGTCGTCTCGCAGAGCTGATGAGTTCTGACAGCGGCTCTTGTGCTCGGCAACGGACAGCGGGACCCGCCGGCCTCCTCATAGTATTTATAGCCTCCCTCTACCTACGACGCCAGACATTGGCAGCCATTAGCCCGTATCTAAAGCTACTGTACTTGATTAGTGTGTAATAATTAGCATATGCGTGTAATCAACTTTATTGTGTGCCTGGGAGCCCACGGTGACCCTGCTTTGCATGAGTGAGGACGGGCGCTCTCGTGTCTCGCCGCCACCGCTCCCTCTCTCCCGTCCAACAGAGCTAACATTCGGTCCGTCTCTGAAGTACGTCGGCACACATCGGAGACAGTCGGAGTTAAAGACTCGAGCAATGATTGTTTAACAGGCACCTTTCTTTTCACGGCATTCTGCGCTCACCGTTACCACCCCCCGAATCAAGCGCCGTCTTCACGTCCCACGTTTCTGAGACGCCGCTAGTGTGTGAGAGAGAGCTCGTGAACGCTGCCTCCTTAATCCTCTTATTGAGAGAGCATTGGCGTGAATGAGTTCCGCCAGTAGAGGGGTGGATAGCACCCATTTGAACTCCTTTCACCGAAATTACCCCTCGCTAGAATACACCGAAGCCCCCTCTTCCCTCTTGAGGTTGTCTAGGATCACTAAAGGATGGAAAATCGGCTTGAAGTCACACGTTTGCATATGAGTGCTTAAAGAGACAAAGCAAACATTCATAAAGATCAACCACTGGACATTTTGAACTTTTGGCTTCCTTTGATTTTTGCCGGATTTAGTCGAACTAGGTAGAGAAATGAGATTTTCCACTATCACAACAGTGCAGAGAGTCGGAACTTCCCAGTTCGAAACTCGGCGGTTGGGCACCACTCTAGACACATGATCACAAGATTCGATTCAATTCAATCTTTTCATGTTTCAATTCAACGATCATTTTTCGATCCCACGATACGATTCGGTTTGATGCTGGTTTGTTTCGATATGATTGCATGCAATTTCACACAATCTGTTATATTTCTATGGACTCACAAATGCAGGCAAAATAGAATTTGACCATTTTATTGTATTATATTATTATATGTATGTATCCGTATGTATCCATTAGTGCAGTAACGATGCACCACAAATCAATTCACTTGAGGCACAATTTCAATCGATATTTATGTTTAATGCTTCAGTATTCAGTTGCCAAATTAGGCTTAATTTAAAGTTGTTTGTACCTACTTCAGAAATTCATGGGAAATTAATATTTACATAAAAAAAATTAAAATCACAAATACATAAAAAAAAATGCATAAATAAAAGGAAAATTTTCATTTTGTTTTGTGAATCCAGTGTATCGTTACATCCCAAGTATACACTCAGCCTACCAATTGGAGACGCACTACTGTATTTTTTATTCTTTTAAATAAAAAAAAACTACGAATGGATAAAAACTAAGTCATAAGATCTCTCGGTCATGTAATGTGTAGTACAGATTGCCTGGCCTTTTATGAATGTTAAATGTACAATGCTTGTGCACTGCAGGGGAAGCAAGTGTAAGGAAAAGATTATAATTGACCGTTTCTTACTGTGCGGTTGTTCTGTGTTTGAACTGTGACAGTAATGTTCTCATGAAACCTCAGTTAAATGTTTGCTTGTTGTATTACTTCACACCCTCTACCACTCCAATTACTAAATCATTGTTTTAATACATCAGGATAAGTTCCCGTTAATCGTTGCTGGCCGGACTGGGGTGATGTCTGATAGAGCCTGGAAAGTTCTTACATGTTTCTTCATGCAGCTTCTGTATCACTTTATTTCTATTGTTTTTATTATTAGATTAGATCAACAGGACTGATGTGCTGTATCAGTTGTATAACAGTGTATATTTTATATTTCCAACACTAAGCGTTTTACCTTAGTTTGACTATTTCCACAAGGGAGAAAACTTTTTTGGTTTATATAACATATTTGTATTTTGGACCGAAGTGCCTTAGGAGAGAATTATTAGTGCCTTGTCACTAGTAGTTGCTAGTAGTAGTAGTAGCAGCCATAGCACTTCTAGTTACATCACTACTAGCCACTAGGATGCACCAACCTAGAGTTGCAGTGCTGGTCTCAATCTTGGATAAATAGCAAGGTTGCATCAGGAGTAAAAAATGTCGCCCATAAGCCATTGTTGCGACGCCAAACAGGATCACCCGAAGATATTTACAGTGAAGTAGAGCTTGGGCTTGATAAACGTCTGCCCGTGTTCTGCTGCTTGTTCATGAAGTTCAATGCCACGGTGGTATCTACAACTTCCTCCGTTACAGTATTGAACCAAGGTCTAGATCTAGAGCTTTAACCACATATGGACATGACTCGCTAACAGTTTGTGAAGGCCCATTCTGTTCCAACAGAACTGTAAGGTCTTTAAGGTAATTTGATTGGTTGGATCTGAAGGAATTTACCTTCCTTACGTAGCCTTGACCTGCTAATAAATAGTGATGTAACGATCCATCCTTCTGCATCGATCCAAACAGCACAAGAGTTTTTTCCCTCTTTGTGCACCACAAGCTGTAAAGATCATGTTGCTACTTTCTAGTATCTTCAGGCACATCCACAATCTGGCCAATTCTATACTGCCCACTTCATCTGCTTTAATTTGTACAGAGGTGACAGACGTACACAAGTTCTGTACTTAAGTAAAAGTATTAGTAGGCTGGTAGGATAATCAATTAGGATGTTGCATAATTGCTTTTACTTGAATATATGTATAAAAGTACATCACCATAAATGTACCTCATGTAAACAAAAAAAAAAGGAAAAGCAATTTTAGAAAAAAATCAAACAAAGGTTTGATTCCATTTCAAAATATTGCAACAGTTTGACCTTGTACAAAACATTAAACTTATCCTTAAATTACATTTTGCCTCTTCAATACAACTGGCATGAGTATAGAGTTCATTTTAGATGTAAAATTAGTGTTTATATCAGAATAAAAATACTTGATGGGAACAAAAGTGTAAAGTCATTCAATATCCAAACATTTCAGTGGTGTTTCATGAGAACTTTACTTTAATATCACACGTGCTCGGTGCAAACACAGAACCACAAGAAATGCTCGATTTCTATTCCTATTTACCCAGGCTTGAGACCGGCACTGAACTTTGCATCCTAGTGGCTCTCCTGTTTACACATGGGAGAATACCCCCAACCCCTTTCTTCCTTTCACCTTCACTTCTTCATCCCCCTTTCAATCTCGCCTCCGTTTCCAAACCCCTTCCTTCTCTCTCGCTCACGGCCATCGCAGGCCCGGCTGTCAGTCCCAGTCAAGTGTAATCCGAGGTCTACAGCATCCTCCCCGACAACTATTTTAATGGTAATGGGAGCCATATTGTATCAAGGCTACCATATCCTACTTGAGATGACAGTATCAAAAGTGCGAGTTGATGCTATGGGAACAAAAACAGGGGGCACCTTTTTTCCTTTCCCCCCGGGGGGTGGTATATTTGTGTCTCTCATGGTGTGTGTGAGTGGGGGGGGGTGTCATAGCTGGCTGCGCGAGTGATTTTCGTTGTGTCTCCGACTCCGATCCTTTAGGGACATGATGCGATGAGATGGCATTGTGCTTCCATTTTCGTGCTACTTTTATTTTGAAACGAGAGAGAGCCGAAATGCGCGCTCTTAAACTTGACTCAATGCGGCTTGCTAAAAGCTAATGCATAGCTGGCACTGAACCCCTTACAGTGAGCGCCGTGACCTTTTAGCGCGCGGCTTCTTTTTTACCCCCCACCGTCTCCCCTCTCTTCTCCTTCTAATGAGGACACACCATTGTCCAGCCACCACCCCCCATCCCACTGTGCACACACATTTCGAAAAAATAGGAGGGAGAACTCGCTTCGTTCAGCATAAGCCATGTGAAGGCTTTTAACAGTGCTGAGGAGTGACTGAAAGAAGAAGCGCTTTTAGTACATCTATCACACAATCGGCTGTTTCGGGGGTGATGCGTGGAAAATGGAGTGTGTGTGTGTGTCACTTTTTCCTCTCGCCCTCTATTACATTGTTTTTGATCAAGGCTTCTGTTCTTTTATATGACTTTAATATCGAAGTTTAAAGTCTATGTTGCGCAAGGGTTCTTCAAAAAGTCTTCTCCCTTTTTTTACTAGGCATGTAACATTTTATTTATTTCTCTTAAAAATAACATAAAATACTGTAATTGTGATCATATTTTATTTATTTAGGACCCGCTGCTGTATATAGTGAATATCGATTCATTAAAAATAGATACTGTACTTATTGGGATTGTGCTTCAAGTAAATATACAGTGGGCCTAAAAAGTATTTAGTCAGCCACTGATTTTGAAAGTTCTCTTACTTAGAAAGATGAGTGAGGTCTGTAATTTTCATCATAGGTACACTTCAACTATGAGAGACAAAATGAAATAAAAAAAATCCAGGAAATCACATTCTAGGATTTCTAAATAATTTATTAGTAAATTATGGTGGAAAATAAGTATTTGATCAATAACAAATGACAGAGGTCAAATGTTTCCTGTAAGTCTTCACCAGGTTTGTTCACACTGTCACTGGTATTTTGGCCCATTCCTCCATGAAGATCTCCCCAAGAGCAGTGATGCTTTGGGGCTGTCGCTGGGCAACACAGACTTTCAACTCCCTCAACAAATATTCTATGGGTTTGAGGTCTGGAGACTGGTTAGGCCACTCCAGGACCTTGAAATGCTGTTTGGGATCATTGTCATTCTGGAAGACCCTGGATAGTAAGCAGAATGGGCAGCAGCGCACCAGGGAGTGACCAGAAGGGGTTCTGACCAGTAGAAGCCGACGGATCAGAAAGTCTATGAAAGGCTATCCGGGACGGCTGGCGAAACGGAAGGATGAATTACGGGCGAGTCAGCACAATGGGCGGCGGCGTGCCAGGGAGTGACCAGAGGGGGTACTGACCAGTAGAGGCTGACGGATGAGGACAGAGTTGGATCCGGGAATTGTGGAAGAGTCCAGGAGTGAGCGGATCCAATGGACAAGAGGGTGGCGTCCGGTAAAAATATAGAAGGAGCGGTCACAGGCGTGGATCCGAAGGATGAGTAAAAAAGGAGTGGATGAATCCGGGGAAATAATAGGCGATAGTAGCACGGTAGTCCTGGTTACTTCAGACTCGAAAATAGAGCGACAGGAAGGCAAAGCGGTTTAGGCGAACAACACGGCTAAACAATACTCTGGCACCTGGCCCAGGGAGAACTTGGGAATTAAATGGCTGCTGATTAGTTGCTGTGATAAGCCGCCGGTGCAGATGTGGAGCCGCACCGGATGACTTCCGGGTTTACATTTCGATTGCACATGCGTCAGTTGCCCAGCGGAACCTGGTGTTCACATTCACGTCCTAACACAATGCTTCACAGTAGGTGTGGTGGTGTTTGGATGCAACTCCGTATTCTTCTTCCTCCAAACACGACGAGTTGAGTTTTTACCAAAAAGTTGTATTTTGGTTTCATCTGACCACATGATGTTCTCTTAATCCTCTTCTGGATTATCCAACTGCTCTCTGGCAAACTTCAGGCGAACCAGAACATGAACTGGCTTAAGCGGGGGGACACTCCTGGCACTGCAGAATTGGAGTCCCTCTCGGTGTTGTGTGTTACTGATTGTAGCCTTGTTACTTTGGTCCCAGCTCTCTGCAGGTCATTCATCGGGTGGGATTTTTGCTCACCGTTCTCATGATCATTTTGACCCCACGGGATGAGATCTTGCGTGGGGCCCCAGATCGAGGGAGATTATCAATGGTCTTGTATGTCTTCCATTTTTTTACAGTTGCTCCCACAGTTGATTTTTTCACACCAACCTGCTGGCCTATTGTAGATTCACTCTTCCCAGACTGGTGCAGGTCAACAAGTTTTTTTCCTGGTGTTCTTCGACAGCTCTTTGGTCTTGACCATGATTAAATTTGGAGTCTGACTGTTTGAGGCTGTGGACAGGAGTCTGTTATACAGATAACAAGGTCAAACGGGTGCCATTTACACAGGTAACAAGTTGAGGAAGGTCTGTGAGATCCAGAAATCTTGCTTGTTTGTTATTGACCAAATACTTATTTTCCACCATAATTTACAAATAAATTATTTAAGAATCCTACAATGTGATTCCTGTTTTTTTTGTTCCTCATTTTGTCTCTCATAGTTGAAGTGTACCTATGATGAAAAGTACAGACCTCTCTCATCTTTCTCAGTAGGAGAACTTGCACAATCAGTGGCTGACTAATACATTTTGGCCCCACTGTATTTCTGAATCAATTTGTGGTGCACCATTACATTCCTGTTCATTAATCGTCTCAAAAATGAATGACTACAGATTTACCGATGTAACACTCTACCCACAATGCCAAACCATTTACAATACTGGGTTCAAAATAAAATTTTACAATACAAGCAGAATGAAACTGAAGACAAACTGCAGAATAATTTTGAATTAAGCCCAATTTGGCAAAATTGATTTGAGATGTGAAACCATTAGATCAGTTGTTAATGGTCTCATGGTGCATCGTTGCATCCCTTTGAGTCCAAAAAGGTGAAAATCAGATTGTTACATCTGGACTACAAGCTCTCTTGGACACATCCGATTACTCCTCATCGCACCCTCACTGTTTTGCATAACATTACGATCACTTTCCTTATATTGTTAGTTCCCCTTTTGCTACCAAAACAGCCCTGCAACTGTGATGCTCTGTGTATTCTGACATCTTTCTGTCAGAACCAGCATTAACTTCTTTAGCAATTTTCGCTACAGTAGCTGTTGGATCGGACCACACAAACTTCTTTGGATCACTTTTAATAGATACTGACCACAGCAGACAGGAACCACCCCACAAGAGCTGCAGTTTTGGAGATGCTGTTTGTCCAGTCGTCACAATTTGGGCCTCATCAAACTCAATTTCAACATCAACTTTGAGGATATAATTTTCACTTGCTTCTTAATATATCACACTCAATACATCTGGAAGTGGTCATAATGTTCTGCTTGGACGATTGCGATTCACCGAACCTTGGTTAAGTAATCGGTCCTGGAATATCCTGGTGTGACCTATTCAGTCTCCAGATTGAAATCCTATAGAGCGTCCGTGTTGGGATTTAAAGACAGCAGTTGCAGCATGAAAGCCATCGAACCTCAATGAGCTTGAAGCCTTTGCTCGAGAAGAATAAGGCAAGATTCTACAAAAGAGGTGTCAGGAGCTTGTTAGCACTTTCTAAAATTGCTTATTATAGGTTATCAGGGCAAAAGAATCTTCCACCAAGTACTGACACTGGGGGTTGAATAGTAGTGCACTATATGTTTTTCATTCAAATTAAAACTGTTGCCTAATATTCTTCCAATTGTATTTATGTACCAACATGTTTACAGAGACTTATTGCTCTATACACATTGTGGTATTGTGGGATATCTGAAAATAAAATGTATAATTTAATAAATAAGGAGTTAACGTGTCGGTTCAATTCACATAATTTCCTGAGAAACAATGAAATCACGTTCATCTTATAGTGGAATATGCAATCTTACATCAAACCAGAATTCATCTTAAAAAATAACAGAATTTTCCTATCTTTGCTGCCACTTTTATGCAATATTCTGCATTCTGTTTTAAAATCTTCTTTCACTGTACAATCAAACATAAAGTGCAATAAAATTAAAGCAAGAGCGTGTACAATTAAAGTACTTTGACAACCATTCTGATAATCGGGCAGTAATGAAATATATTCACCTCAGAAACTCTTTGCTCACCTGAAACCACGATATAATATAATCCTAGATTTCGGAAGAGTCTAGGAATCGGGTTACCTGATCCGTTAACATGAGATTAACTTCTTTACACCTTTCAAATGACTTGATTTGTGAACATGCACTCACTGCATCCATAATCATCCTGTGAAAGCGTAACTCTATACTCAAGAGGACGTGCAATGACCTGGATTAGGAGATGTTGCTAGCACCCTTTTTTTTTTGGCGAAAAAGAATTGCTGAAAAAAAGTGGTGCCAATTTTTTTTAATATTATATATATATATATATACAGTAATTAAAAGTACAAATGTACATTCTTACAGAAATTTACATTTGTATCTCTAAATATTAAAGACAGTTTAGACGGTTAAAATGTTGGGACCAGAAGAGCAAAATGTTTCTGGGTGTGCAGTTGTGAATTATTCCACAATAAGCAGGTCAGGATATCATGAGTTGTGGTTTAGCCAATTAGTACAAAAACTACCCACCAAGCCAGTGCTACCCCAAAATGTGATAACATTGCTGTTTTAAATTATTGAAATGGCCTCAAATGCTTCCGTATTCCTTCTAAAATTGTCTTTATTAATATTCAACTTTTACATGTGATTAAAAAGCTTGAACATGCAATGCTCACAATGTTCCTCTGTCTATCTTCTCACTATCAGAAACACTTTTATCTAACGCAGGGCTGCCCAATTTGGGGCCCATCTCTCTTTTTTTTGCCCACCTCACTAGATCAAACAAGGGTCTTTTATTTTAAATTAATTCATGATAAATGATTTCATTAATCTTTTAGATATTTAATGAGGTTGTAACCTTTTCGTGACTAGAGTGAGGCTCAGTCTTGATTGAGCCAATCTGAAAACCACTATTGCAATCTGGCAACCCTTGTGAGGCTGTTAATAATTTTGTGTATGAGGCAGCGGCATAACGATGAACAAAAACAGTTCTACCGTTTCTGTGTTTCTCCATTCACATTTTCTCTAAATCTCCTCTTTCGAAGAGTATTTTGTTTTGTTGGTTCAAATGTTTCTTCTCTTTAAAATGAATTATTTGGGCACCCCTGATCTAAGCTACTAAGGGGTGGGAACCTTGCTGAAGGGCCCAACATTGGCAAACTGGCAGAAGTTGGACTTAAACCAGTGACCTTATTACTAGTCCAGTACCTTAACCACGGGGTTACAACTGCCCTACATTATAACAGATTTAGAATATGCCTTTATCCTGAACGACTTGCAGAAGTGTTTAGAGAGAAGGCACCAGCGACCTTTTGATTAGTATTCTAGTACTTAAATAATTCAAGTTTAATAATTTCGAGTCGCCCTATTCGTTTCTTCTTGTTTTTAGACTAATCTTCCCATTTTCAAGCTGAAGGAGTCAAGCGTCAGGAGGAGGTATAGTGACTTTGAATGGCTCAGAGGAGAGCTGGAGCGAGAGAGCAAGGTGAGTTTCAGCTGATCCAGCAATTTAACAACCTCCCCTTAATAACTAAAAAATATTTATATAGCTATCGGGTGGTGTGGTGGTCAATTCCACTAGTCCACTGCGGTTCGGTGTTTTAATAACCTCCAGTCAGGCATTTAATGAAGGATGGATTGCTGGGGTCCTACGATCTTCTCTGGGGTGCTTTACCGCATTGTGCCCAAGTAAAACAGACATCTTCATGTCATATTAGTAAACTACAGTCTAAGGTCAGACCTTAAATAGGCGCTCTGCAGTACATGCAGATTATGTGGCTGTATTACTACCCTTCTCTGTTACATCACTTTAATGATGACAACATACATGTCATAAGTCTGACTTTATTTCATTGTGGCTATATTAAACATCTTTGGTTATAGAAATTATATAATTCATTACCTTCATTAAGTTGCCTGTCTGTCCAAAACTGCATTCTGGATATATACTCAGAAAACACAAAGTGTGGTTTAAAAAAGAGATCAATAAATGCCTCCTTCATCAAAACACAATATACAGTGCCTTGCAAAAGTATTCACCCCCTTCGACATTTGTTTTGTTACGTCACAACCTGGAATTAAAATGGATTGTTTGAGAGTTTGCATCATTTCATTTACAGAACATGCCTACAACTTTGAACATTTTTTTATTGTGAAGCAGACAACAAATAGGACAAAATAACAGAAAATTTCAGTGTGCTTAACTATTCACCCCTCTAAAGTCAGTACTTTGTAGAGCCACCTTTTATTGCAATTACATCTGCAAGTCGCTTTGGATAAGTCTCTATGGTTAGATGGTTTCCGCTGGTGAACAGCAATCTTCAAGTCTGAGCACAGATTCTTAGTTGGATTAAGGTCTGGGCTTTGACTGGGCCATTCCAATACATTTACACTTTCCCTTTAAACCACTCGAGTGTTGTTTTAGCAGTATGCTTTGGGTCATTGTCCTGTTGGAAGGTGAACCTCCGTTCCAGTTTCAAATCACTGACAAACCGAAACAGGTTAGTGGTGCCTCTTGCTTAATGGTGTTGCAGCCTCTGGGG